>JAPMOQ010001578.1:723270-770134 GCA_026543055.1 Argiope trifasciata | reverse complement strand
ACAAATTGTTAGAAATCTGCATATGTAGAATAGAAACCATGTACCTAATTTTATTCGTCTATCTCAAGGTATTTTATGACCTTTTTTTTATAAGTAGATAAATTGTAAATGTGGTTTTTTTTCTTTTTAGGGAGATCTACATCATGAAGATTCATCGAAATAGGTCTTCGAAAATGTTGATGCCTTCCTTTTGAATATTTTATTGTGTACTTTATAGCATATACACCTCCTGGTATCTTGAGTCTATGATAAAATAAAAAAGATGCGAAATTGAAATACTTAGTGCCAAAAGTTTTTTAATGAACTTTTTTTGAGTAAATAAGGAAAAAAATACAATATAAAAATGTTCTTTTAATACTAAGCTAAAAATAATTTCTTGTCAAAATAAGTAAAAAAAAAAAAAACTTTTCTATTTCGTGTTAATACATTTGATAAATCAACATGTAGAGAAAGTGAAATCAATACCTAAGTTATGTTTCAACCAAGTGTTTTATCATCATTTAAATGTATACAAAAAGTAATAAATAAATAATAAATTTATATTTTCAAGTTAAAAAGACTAAAAACAAACTCTTCGTATTTTTTATTAAAACAAAAGCTTAGATGCAGATTAGTTGCAGAACCATGTATAGAAATTACTTAACATGAGAATGGTTATCCTGAGATAGTAACAAAAGTAGAGAGATTTATTTAAATTTTTCAAATCCAATTTTTGATCGTCTAAGAGTTATCCATCCATAGGAAATAAATATAAGAAGTAAATTTCTTATTTTAAATTCGATTTAACTTACTTCAAACTAATATTTCAGATCCAATATGTAAACTCGAGCTGTCTATATAATCTTACAATATGTTAATTATAAACTGCGACAAAATTTAGGCAATAAACCAATTCACAAAATATTATAAAAATTATTTACCCTTTTTTCTAACACCAATTCAGTACAATGTTCTGCATATACATATAAAAAACATAGAATTGAATTTGAACACATTTCAAGATATTCAGGAATTACAAACGTGATTAACAGTCTCTTAGTCTAGACAAAAATGAAATATATTAGAGCATTTAAACCCAAATTGTACATACATTCTTTTTGACTTATTCATAAGAACAAGTTAACATTGATGGAACCCAATTTGCATGGTTTGGGGTTGTATTTCTTAGATTATCAATAGTGCTCTTCAGTTCATTGGCCAAAAAATGTCTATCATTGTTTGAAATTTTGTACCACACGAATGGGTGCCCAAAAAGTCCTCTATTGGTTTATGATCTGGTCTGCATACTGAACTGAAAAGAGCATTTATATCATGAGAATTAAATCAAAGTTTGTTTTTGCTGTGTAATTCGAAGCATTGCTTTGCTAAATTACCAAACGAAGGCTTCCTTGAATATAAGCAGATAGTAGAAGATTATCTTCCAATGTCTTAATATAAGATGGTGGTACTTGGTACTTAGATTCTCAAAGGTAATATGCAGAGGCAATTTTCTATTAAAAAACTAAATCATGCCCAAACAATCTCCTTTTATGTTATCTCGAGCAAAGCAAAGATAATAAGATAAACCGCTTTCCATTTTTAAAAAAATTAAATATCACAGATTGCTTTTTCTGTTCATTTTGCATGTGATTTCTTGCCTTTAGTACCTCCTTCAATTCATGATGTGGCTTCAGAGTTGATTTCTTACCTATTTTGAAACATTTTTCTTAGCAAAATAGACAGATAAGTAATTCGGAAACCACACCAATATTTCTGTTTCCAAAATCCGTGAATGAATCTTGAAATCGGAAGATCCGAGGACTTATTAACTTCATGAACAGTCATTTGCTAATCTTTCAATCGGACAACCAACATATATATTCATTTCAAGCGACCTTCCAGATCTGTGTTTTGCTTTAGGAAAACGAGGCTCAATACTCTGATTGTTTGGTAATAAACTAAATTTACTAAAATTGCTTTCGAATTTTGTTACCATATCGTTTAAATATACATCAGTTTCGGTATCTTTACTATAAAGCGTCATCATTTACAAAAACTAAGAACTCCGAAATCTGTACAATAATATATATATTTTTTTAATGTGAACGTTCTAGAAAAGTTTTTATAGGCTATATTATAATACGTACATTTTTGTTTTCATCGAAATATATAGCATTCTAGTAAATAAAACAACTACCTTTGTTGTTATTTGAAAATTAATTAATTTTAAAACTAAAAGCGTTTTTGGAAATATTTAAATGTATTGGTGATTACAACTCTGCATTTTAGAACCCAATGGTAATCGTTATCTAAATTTATGCATCGCAATATATAATTTAGATAAATGTTTTTACCATTAACAACCATTGCTTATTTTCTATACACATTTTTCTCCTTCTAACAACAAAATAGTTAAACGACATTGCAGTTGTTTCGGGTGCCGTTTCAGAGACTATTAAGGCTTGGAACGCCGCTGGATATTAATGGTTCGTCCACTGGCTAATTATGTATCATCAGTGAATATTACTTTCCACTCAGTCCGGTGTAAAAAGAATGGGATAATGCTTTCTGAAGGATGACATTAGGAAAAAATATTATACAATCAAAAGATTGATCGCTCTACAATAGATTCATATTAGTAGGGAAAAAACTGTTAGAGGTTTATTTATTATTTATATTGAATAGACGACATAATTTCTTTAGCAAATTTTATAGCCAATTATCAGATGGTGTCCACTTTTTTTATTAAAACATTTTGTTTGTTAAAAGAGTATTGTAAATGAAATAATATTTATTAAACTCTTTTTATTAATTAAGCGTCCCCCATGAGGAAACCTCATAATTGGGGATGAGATACTTCCGGCATGGTGTTGGATCTCGCCAACCTGTTGGGTATAATAAAGGTGGGGGATCTGGCCCCTCCCATTGATGACGAGACGTACTTTCTCCCATCGATGACGGAAGGGTTATATCGTGGCCGGTGATGGTCCTTGACCAGAGTTCCAGTCAGTGTTGTGGCAGCGGCTTTCCGGTCATTCTGTAATTATTTTTGAGAGCCTTCGGGCGGGACGGAGAGTCAGTAACAAGGCTTGTTAATGAAATTTTGCTCAAATTTCAAAAGAAAATTTTATAAATGAAGAAAGAATAATTTTCTTTGATTACATGAAATTTTTTAGATCATATTTTTCGAATGTTCTTAAATCTTATTTTGGGCATCTTCTTTTTCATTTCATTTTATGTATTAAGCTTCCAGATGTTAACATTATTCATTAAATTATTTTCATTCACTTATTTCTGCCTTTTTCCGAGATTGAATTACGGTGCATTTTTTTCTGTCACCTCCTTCTTTCTTTCTACATCGCACCGGATTAAAATACAAATAATTAGTTTCATAATGAGAAAATACTTAAATGTTATCTTATGTCCACGTTTTTCTGAACAAAAATAGCTGTAAATGACATAAAAGATAGTTATCAACTTATGGAGTTTGCCAGCTGAATTCGAAGATAAGCTGTTCATCCTACGTCTATGCTTTCATAAACTGCCAAAATAAAAAATATAATAATAAATAATTTCGTTAGACACAGATACTCAACTGATTTCGCCAATTATTATTTCGTATTTAACTAATGCAAGGAATCATAATATAATTTTCATATTAAATCACAGAGGTTCTTCACTTAATATTTGCTCCTTTCTGAGAAAAAACTTCAAAAGCTTCTCTGCTTAATCTCTGTTTGGAAAATTATTTATTGAGTTTTTCACCATGATCATAAAATAAAGTATTTAAATTTCGATCCATTTTTGAGAGATATTGTGAAACAAATCTTCGATAGAATCTCAAACATAGCAACTTGCCAATTTTGGCACTTTTTTTTTGTCTTCAGCTTATATCGCAGTTATGTTAGCACAACTAACATAGAATGCACTACCATAACTATCCAATCAGAGTATAAAACAGTACTATCTTTCAATTTTTTTATCAAGATTCGTTCACTTTCATTGCGGTAATATAATCAGCATGATTACCTAAGATGCCTGTTAATAAAATTAATCATTCATTTTAACTAACTATCTTTGGCGGCATTTTAACAAAAGTAAAAAAAAAAAAAAAGAAAATGAAAATTTTTATGTAAATATTCACAATAAATGTAGATGTTTCTGATCGGTAAGCAATATTTCAAAAAGAAGACGTCATCAAGTTGGTCATAAAAATTGGTTAAGTTATTCTTGTTGTTGAAGTTGCAGATTGTATCAAAGATTTATTTTGCCTGAGTCTCTCGAAATGGAAAAGAATTAAGTGGGTGAACATTGATGGTGTATCTAGTGGCTAAGATCTTTTATTCGAAGCAAAATTAATGGATTCGAACCAGAAGTTGTTGTCTGGCTTGGGCTAATTGGTTTTTTTATTATTTACTGTATGCCTTTGATCTATATACACAAAATTATTTAACCACTTAACTGTTTTATTTTCTTTACTATCTCATGAGATGACATCTTCTATTTTTAGATTTATTTATTTATTTATTTTTGATTCAGATGGAAATCCATGGAATACTTGACTTATCTATGTACTCGAAGTAATTTTAATATTGAATTATATTCGTTATGAATGGTTTATTTTTTATTTACAACTATCAAAATTCGATAAATTGATTCACGTATGACACTCGGGCAAAACAGGCAAGCAGTTAACCTTTTAACTGTTTTATGTTATTTACTATTTAATAAGAAAAAACCCTTCTAAATTGGAATTTTTTTAAAATTTTGATTCACATGGAAATCCATTAATTAGTCTGTATATTCAAAGTAATTTTAATATTGAACTATATTCGTTATGAATGGTTTATTTTTTGCTTACAACTATCGAAATTCGATTAATCAATTCACGTATGGTATTCGAGTAAAGCGGTTAAATGATTAATATTGTGGAATATTGTTTAGTATCATATTATATTACACTATATCGTAAGACAGGATGTTCTTTCTGAGTGAGAAATATATGTAACAAATTTTATCTAAATCGACTCACTCTTTAAACCTCTGGTAGATTATCTCTTGATTTCAACAGGCAACTCTAATTCTGCAAAATCTACTCATCCCATGATTTCCGTGGGCATCTGTTTTTCTTCCTTTATTAAAAAGAGCATCAGCTTTTTCCACCATCTAAACATTGAAAAAAAATTATATACAGTATTAGACGTTTTAGTTTAGGAATACACATACAATTAGTTGTCCACTATATTGTGATATTTGAAGGCCCGTGATAACTTCACTTCTTGCCACATTTTTCTTACAAATTGACTCCTATAAAGTGACCAGCGATTGACAGAGAGTACAACCCATTCTGAATCATCAGATTCTGAAAGCGATTTTAGTTTTGATCGCAATATAGATTTTTCGGACTGCTCCTCAAGAAGGTAAGAATCTGATCATGATTCAATAAACTTGCAAAGTTTTATGCAGTGGTACAATATTAATATGAAAATTATTCATCCAACTCCTTCTTAAATTTTATGCATTTTACTTTTTATATTATGTAATAAATGGAAATTAACTGTAATTCAACGGAATATTATTTAATTTTTTTTGGTGATAAAATCTGAAATTGGTTACTTAGTTTCTCATGATAAAAATATATAGGAAAAATATTCTCTAGAAGGAAAAGGCATTTTTCAATTCTCCAATCTATATAGCCTTAAATTATGCAAAAATAAATAAATTTTGAAGCGATTTCAGTTCGCAAATTGGACATTCAGAGGGTTAAGAAATAATGTTGGTAAAAACAGACACACAAACATATTCTAAATTTCCTGCATGTATATTATAGACGTTTTAGAAAGAATATTTTAAAATAGTATTATTATAAAAAATGTTTCTTCACCGACCATTTTTATGAGACCATAAAAATAGATATTTCCTTCGGAATAGATTAAAATAAAAAAGGATGCTGGCAAAAAAAAAAAAAAAAAAAAAAAAACTTTCTAACTTCTCTATCATTTTTCCTAGAATATTTTAAAGAAAAGTATCTCTCGCCATTTAAATTTTAAGATCTATGATCTGCCCATGCCCTATTTTGATAGCACCATTGAGTTGAGTATGTGTTGCTTTTACTATTTATATCTCTTTTATTTCTTTTCTCTATTCTTTTCCTTTCCTCGCTAGTGAAGCAACTAAACAACTCTTCAACCGTTGTGGGCGCCGTTTCGGCAACCATTAAGGCTTGGAGAATCGTGGCTGCTGAACGCTTATGGCTCGCCCAGCGGTTAATTGGATGTCAGCAGGAAACATTACTTGCTGGCAATCTGCGAAAAAGAATATGGTACAGTGTGCTGAAAGGGCGGCATTAGAATGGGTTATGGTGCCATCATAGATTGATTGATTGTTGTACAATGGGCTTACTACCTACTCGGAAATGAGCTAAAGATTATTTGTTTGTTTTCCGTTGGATCAGCTTTTTCATAGTAAAGCGTACCTTGGATGGGAGTTCCTTATTTGGCACTTCGTTTTATATTTTCTTTTTTAATTAGCATATAAAAAAAGAACAGATAAATTTTTGGACAATTAAGGCATTTTGCCAAACTAGAGAGCTTCCAAAAATTTAATCATTGGACTTAATTCACTATAAGTCTCATTTTTCATTCTTGGATATAATTTTGTTTAATAATTGCATTTAGGTTTTTTTTAATAAGCTTTTATTCCGCTTAATTTATTTCATGTCTGTTAACATGGAATTTTTAATTTATTTAAAATCCTAATGCTGTAAAACTTTTAAATATTATGCATATATAGATTTCTGATTATAATAAACAGTTTTATTATGTTAAGAAATAAATTACTAGATAATTAAATTTTGATACCAGCGGCTCTACCTGGAAGTGAATTTCAGAAAAAAAACAAATTAAAAAACAAGATTGATGAATCTAAACATAATTACAAAAAACACCACTTTTTAGTACATTAATAACAGTGTTTTTTTTAAAATTATTGCCTACTATATTTATTTGCAAAAATTTGAATAAAATTTGAACGAAAAATAGTGAAAATTATGCTATAAATAAAATATACTCTAAATACATTCAATCCAAATTTCTACTTTAATTTAAAAATATATAGGAAAAGCTAGTAGTTTCCAAATATTATAAAAGATAAGAAATTATTATTATAATCCACAAGAACAATGAAGATACCTATATAAATCATTTACCTATATTAAAACTATTGTGGTTAATAATTAATTATTCTTCAGTTACACAAAAAACGTGGTTTAATTTATAACCCATTGAAAATTAATGATGAGTATTTAGATGAACATTATATGAACCAAAGTACAAAATATATAATTAAAATTATTTGCAATTTTGAAGAGCAGTTTTGCCGTTAATTAAAAAGGTTCTTTCTACTATTTGACATTTTCCATTTATATTTGAAGCCTCTCTATCAACATTTTTAAAGGAAATTATTTATAGAATTTTCATCTTTGTACAAAAAATTTAATGCTATACCTTAGTAAAATGTGAGATTTAGGGTAAAGTATTTTATCTTTAACACTATACATTTTAAGAGTAAAATCAACAATAAATACATTATATTCCAACTTTCAGTATATTCATACAATTATGCTATACAGAAAATATATTCTTTTTACATTAAGAAAAACATTCTGTTTTAATTTAAAACTATACGTCAATTTTTTTTTGTTCAAATGAGTTATATTGCAACAGACTACAAGAAAATTTTATGCACTTAAATAAATCCCTTATCTATATAAAACATTTATATTTAAAAACAGATGTAGATACATAAAAATTTATATCAATTTGTTTAAACCATCTACTGTTACATCTTTTTTTCTGTGACTCAAACTGGCTACTCTTTTCAACCAGCAAAGAATTAATGAGCCAAAATTTGGCCTCGAGTATCTAAATAAGAGTTATTCTCCATTTAATAGATATATAGGAACTCTCCCTTAAATGTGATGGCTCCTTTCTAAGATATAATATTTTTCATTCATATCTACAATCTTTCTGCCATTTTTAATGGAAACAATTTATATATTTATATATAAATTTAAATCTTTATACATAAAGTTTAATGTTGTATCTTATTTTCTTTAGAAATATCAAAAGTGAGATAAATTATTTTAGCTATACCATTGCACTTTCAAAAAGTAAAATCAAAACAATTACGTTATATATAGCGAGAGATATTGAAATCTTAGTTTAACTATAAAAATAGAAGTGTTTTCGTTGAAAACTTAACTATTTCGAAGTCCAAAATCTTCTTAACACTTCAATGATTAAAGCAAATATTTGATCTTTCGCCGATATAAAGAAAATTCTTTAGTTGGAAAAGTTTGAGGCTTGAATTAAATTGGAAATCAAATGGAAAATCCTGAAATGGAAAAAGAGTAACTGCACCGTCGAAGAAATTGCTCTTGAGAAAACGTTGTTTCCTCTAAAGACAGAATGATATGCGTGTTGCTACACAGGCAAACAGAAGTTTAAGATCAAGAAGTAACTTTTTCAATGAAATGGGGTAAAGTTATTTTGAAAGTTTGTATAAATTGAAAAGATATTTGTACCAAGTATCATAATAACAACTATTTCCAAAATTTTGATTCTTTTCATTTTCATTGTGTTTATATGACTTCGTTAAAATTGATTTTTAAAATAGTATTCTTCATTTGGTTTGCTTTGCACTTTTTTATAAGCTAGGATTTCAAATTTTGACCTCATACGTAATCTATAGATTGTTAAAAACTTCGTTATTAAATAATAGAATAATATCAATTAAAGTTTTACCATATAAGTAGAAGTCCTGGTATTGAATCTTCATGGAGATTATTATTTTTAAGATACAGAATTATTAATTTTAATAAATTATTTGTTAAATTTTATGTTAATTATTAGAAATTAATATATGAAATAATTTTTAGAGCATAGTTAAGAGTTATTCCAATAACTCAATGCTCAATTTTTTGTTTTTATTATTTTTATACATAAAACCAGGAATAGATTTATCTAAGAAAAGTATATATAACATAAATATGAGAATTGAATTATTTATGTCAGTTTTATAAGGCAGTTAAACATTATATTCAGTCATTTATTTTTATAACGCTTGTGTTATACTGGATAATTTTTGAGTTGCTAAATTTCTTGAGTTGTGTCTGATTGCAGTTAAAAATCACATTCATTTATTCAGTTTTATAACGCTTATGTTGTAATGGAATAATTTAGGTTGCTATATTTTTTGAGATGTGTTTGATCGCTATGTTAAATTTTTGCTATAATTTTATTAATTATCTTCTTTCTCATATTAGGATATATATTTCTCGAAATTAAAATCCCCATATCTTAAGGTTCAATCAATAAAAACACGCCTTTTTTTCAAATTCATCATTTGTTAATCATGAAATATGAATAAATGAATGGTCTAATCGAAATAAATGTACCGTTTATCTTAAAGGTGCTCATGCCTCGAAAAGTAACGATTGATTCAAAAATTTAGATTAATTACATCAATTGTTGCAACGTTACCATTAATTTATCAGTGCATAATTTGATTGTATTAATTTCCTTCAAACGAATTTAATTAAAATTATAAATATTTACTGGCTTTGAATGAACTGAACCTATTTTCGTAATTTGTGAGTTTAAAAAATTCTTTAATTTCAATTTAAAAAATACTAGTCACCTTTAGCTAAGATTAGTACTCGTAACAATGATCAATGAAATATTTTATGTAAGTTAATATCTTAAGTATATTAAGTACTGAAAAAGCTATTTAAGTTCAAAAATTTGAATGTGATATAACTCATACTATTATAGATGTTTTATGAAGTTTATACATTTTATAATGTATGTCTCAAATTTAATGTATGTCTCAAATTTATAATGTATGTCTCAAAAGATACAGTAAAGTTTTAACTTTAAATTGAAGATGAATTAATTTTTGTTGAAATCAAGCATTTTTCTTAAAAAATATAGGAAATAAAAAAAGACTTGTTCAGCACTCAAATCTCACAAGCGCTATTTAATTTTCTAATAACGTATGAAACATTTAAAAAATATATTATTTAACGCATTTAATAAATTATTTAAAACATAATTTAATTATTACTTTAAAGAATTTTTCATAAAATATTTATCTGATTAATTATAATAATTTATTGATTTTACCACCTCCACAAACACAATTTCCTATTGGAAAGAATTATGATGAGATCTTTGCCTTTTCTTTAATTATTATCTTTTTCATGCACAGTTTTATTTTCCTATCAAATAATTTAAAAATAAATGTATATTAGTAAAAAATAATATATATTGTTTTATGATCAAGTTGTAAATATTTTTTAAGTATATTTTAATTAGTTTAAAGATATTTTAATTGGATAAATAAAGACAGATGAGTGGGAGAAAATACATAAAAACACAAACACAATTCTTCAGTTGAATATTATTCTTTGGCGCACAGTAAATTATTCAAAATATTCAAAAAATAGAAGGTTTCTTAATGTATTAAACCTGTTTCCAGTCTCTTTCTTCATGCAAATTATCAGGGTTAAATGAGAACTCTAACCTGTTTTCAGAAAAAAAAGTCCAGAAACAAAAATTGTCATTTTCTAGTAAGCATTATGTAATACAGATCTTAGAAATCTTAGTATATCCAACTTCGTATATTACCTTTTCATTTTCTTCTGACTCAATTTGCATTTTAAGTAAAAAAATGCTATCAGATAGCATTACGAAAGTGAAAAATGTTTTTTCATTCTTCAGTATACCTTATCTAAAGCATAATCTTTCCAGTTTGCTAACGAGTTTTTAGTGTGCACAGTTCCCAATTACTTTTTTTTACTAGTTACACCACCTGAACTTATTTATTCCTATTTAGCACTTTGACATGCCATTCTGCAATTTTGTATTTAAAAGTGGGATCTATCCATTTTTATTTACTATTGTTTTAGCTATTTTATTGATATCTAATATTGAAATTTGATAATTAGAGGCTTTAGACTATTGAAAAACTGCCTTGGATATATATCTAATTAAAATCCTGAAAATGCATTTTATGAATAAATTTTCATAATTTAACTTTGTGAATTTCTTTAATTGGTCAAAATTCAAAATGCATCATTTCATAAATGCAATTGAGCGTGGTTAGAATATCTCTGCCATATACAATAAATACTTATAACTCATTTCAAAAATGCAGTTTAATGTAAAAATAATTTTAGCAAGAATTTTCATTTTATGTAGATTACATTAAAACTGCCTCATTTTACATGCGAGTCAAATGGACTATTTTTCAATAAAATTAAATAATCAACAATCATAAATATATCAACAACTAGCTTGCACCAGGCGTCTTGTTTCCACAGAAGAAATACTTCCGAAAATATCGTTTGAATTTTTAAAATGCTGTCTTTTTAGTTAAGAGTGATAGAAAGAATGATACTTATTTTTCGTTTGAATTATAAAAATACTGTCTTGCTAGTTAAGAATGATATTTATTTTTCTGTTGACAATGAATACATTCAATGAAAATGAATGGCATATAGAGAAGAATATAAATAATACTTATTCTACTTTTTAATGTTATTATTCAAGTATACTTTAGAGAGTACCATATATTTTGTTTTACCATCTTCAGCAAAAACAAATAAATTTCTTGTCTGCCTAACTATTTAGCATCCGAAAAACATGCATTTTCTTGGTTCAAAACAATAGGCAAAGTTTTATCATCATCGTTTAAACGGTACGACAGGGCATGAAATACAAACAAACAAAAATTCATTTTTATAAAGTAGCTATAATAATGATATCTATAGCCTTCGCAACAGGGTAGGCAATAAGCTGGAATTGTTTTATTGCAATTGGATTAATGGTACGGCAGAGCATAAAACACGAACAAATAAAAATTCATCTTTATATATTATATATAATATACTATGTTTATAACCAGCGCGTTAGAATTGGTTACAGACATAATAATATACTCTGTCTAGAACCTTCGCATCAGGGCAAGCAATAAGTTGTGAAAGTTTTACTGTTATAGGAAAAATGATGCGACAGAGCATAAAACATGAACAAATAAGCAAAAATTCATTTTTATATATTAGATAAAATAATTTTGCCATGTTTAACTTATCGCGAGAGTGCAAAAAATAAGTTTGAAAAGTTTTATCGAAATAGAATGAATAGTATGGCAGTTCAAAAAACACCAAAAAACAATTGAAAATTCCTCTTTGTATATCAGATAAAATAATTGTACTATGTTTATATCCTTCGCGAAAGTGAAAACAGTAAATTGGCAAAGTTTTATCGAAATTGGGTAAATAGTGCAGCAGAACAACAAACACGAACTAACAAAAGATCATCTTTACATATCAGATATATCAAAATTTCAATTCATGCACATTCTAATATTTTTTCTTTCAACATTTTTACTTTTAGTAAAATGCGATTAGTTTTTACTCAAGATGGGATAATAACAATAACGGCTAGTCATGATATCAATTAATTACTGTACGCTATTGTCTACACACCTACTGCCTTCTCTATGCTTATTCCTTAGGCAACTATATATCTCCCCAAGACGACCAACCATCTTAGAGCATCCCAATCCCTCCTTGAGTTGGTCAGTAGGTGATACCAGCATGCGTTCCTGCTGTCCGTTCTCCGGAGATAAGGGCTATCTGCGCCCGGCACAGGGAAGCCTGTGCCTCCCCGATTATGCAAATGGCTAAATTTTGCTCCGAGGCATTTCCGTGAGTGATATCAATTAGGACGCCCCGGCCAGGATTAAATTGCAAGTGCGGATGCGCTGATAGGCCACCCTCGTCAATATGCGGGAATTATTTCTGGTGCGTGTCATGGTGTCATGAGGTGAGTGCGTCTTAATGGACTATGTGAGGGGGAATTAATTGGACCAGAAACAGGCCTCATGTACCTCATTAGCCTCTCAATAGGTATTGGACCTTAATCAAGCATTTGTCAGAAGTATGTGCACAGCAGATCGGGGCCTTAGAGAGGCGATGTTGTTTTACACTTTACCTATGTGTGAAGATTATAGACACCTCTTGCTCGCTGTGACTGAAAAAATGATTGAAAGGGTATAATTTTTAGGTCGTTTAATAAACACAGAATCGTCTATGTTGGCTCTACATAGACATATAATTATAGTGAATACTAAGATTTGCAAAATATATGTCATGTATGTCTAAAAATCGCTTTCGGTGGACCAATAAGTAATTGTAAAATATGACTTCTGAAACATTTACAGGATGGAAAATTTCAAAGAGGAAACGCTACTTTATATTTTAAGCATACACAATTTACGTTGCATCCCTTACCAGTTCTGAAGATGAGAAACGGCGAAATGAAATTACATCAGGAATTTAAACGTATTTATTTTTTTACTCTGCCACCTTACTGTCATTTATTTAAATTAGTAAAGCTTTCTGTTGTGACAAAGTGCAGTGAAACTGAATCGTACCTCATCAGAAAAATCTGACTGAAAAAGAAAACTGTAATGAATGTTAAAGTGATTTTGAGCGAATTACTTAAAGAAGCTTCCTTTGGTTAAACATGCAAAAAGATTCATGAAAATTCTTTAATTTTAAAGTAATAAAGTAAATTGATTGCGTAAAGGGGAGTGTTCAGTGAATTTTACAAAGATTTCTTTTTATGACGAATACATAAAAACAGTATTAAAAGTCTAGACGGCAGTGATAGTCTGGTCGGTAGGAGTTTGAAATTTTCATCCCATGGATCGCGAGTTCCAGTCAGGCAAGACAAATACTCTTCATGTATGTGGTGGCTGGTGAAAGTATAAATCTGCGGTTGTCACTAAGTCCTCCATGTTGAGAGTAATACCATGAGGGGTACTGGCTCAGTGGTGATCGTTCTTTAATTCAGGTTTATATTACGATCTGTGGATGAGTGATTGAAATGCATGAATGATGGTTGTGATGTTTGAGTAGCTAAGTCGTACACTAGGTGCTACTGAAAAAGCAAGAGTTGCTCATTCGGATTAAATTACTGACGAAAAACTGAGCTGGTTTCTAAAGGCCATAAGGCACAACAAAAATCGAGGTGTGTGTCATTCTTATTTAAATATTCCGAAATAAGAACATAATGTTCGGAGAGATTGAAAATTTTCGAGATAATGTCAAATTACACGCCTCTAATGAATTAAAAATCCCCCTTTTGAAAAGAAAGAATAGAAATGAAATTTTTTCATAAGAAGAAAATAGGAAAAAATATTCATCAAGGAGTAGATTTGCCTTCGAACAATGACACAATTCGTAAATATGTCATCAACTTAGCACTTTAATATAAGTAGAATAATAGATTCAGATAGAAAATGAATAAATTGATTAGATAGGTTCAGTTATGAGACGATCATTTCTGTGCAGAAACTTCGCCATTGAATCTTAGTAGTTTCTTAGGGTCACATTTTTTATGAGTAGTAAATTAGGAGCTGAATAAACAAATTTATTTTAATACTATTTTTCTCGCTTCGAATCATTTTATATCCTCTGAATGAAAAATATATATATATATTGCAAGCGACAATCCCTATAAACCATCTCAATTTAAACGTCTGGTTTACATAATGGAAGACGCCATACCTCCTTACCATAAACATTCCAGTTACTTTCTAGTGACTTGAAATACAGTATATTGAGTTGCCCAATAAACGACTTCGGCTTTACGAATTCGTTTCAACTTGTCTGAAATGTTACGCATTTCGTGTAGATCCTAATACTACTCCAGGCTTAGTATGACTGTCCTGCTCTAAATCCACGGATCTAGTTGATCATTCCAGCTTTCAGACAACCCTTACTGCGTTTGCAAATAAACTAACCCCCACCTCCACACTAAAGGGGAAAGAGGATGGATTTCGTTCTCCCTTATCCGGAATTGATGTAAACTAGGGGAGATTTTAAACGAAAATATTTACTTAAACGGCTAAAATGCCAGTCTAGATCTCGAATGGGTGTTTAGATAAGTGGGAAATATATTCCTATTTTCTGAATTTGAGAGTATTTTTATAATTTAAGAGCGTGTGCTTGAATAAATAGGATTCCTGGGATTTCGATTTAGGGTTCTCTTATCAAAAATTAATTAGTTTTTTTCAACAAAATGTTTATTTTGATAGTTCACGAGTTTAATGGGATTCGAGATTTCTGTGGAAAAGATCCATCAGTGGCTGATTTTAAAGAAGAATATTATTTTCTTTTCCCGTTCGGAATTAAATTTAGAGATTGTTGTGGCACAAATATCTGATGAGTAAAAGATTAAATTATAAAGCTGATTTTCAAATTTTAATATTTAAAAGGAAGAACGAGCATATAGTGTGGGTTATATATTAATCCAATTTTTATGCATCTTCGAAGATATGGTATTATAATGATATTTTTTAATTAAAAATGTACTGTTTCCATCAGATAAGTAACGTTCAAAAAGTGTTTCAGTTATGATATAGATGCTTCCATATTTTGAAAAATAAATTTTTCCTTTTTGTAATTTATTTTTCCTTTTAATTAATTTATTTATTTCCTATTCGTATATTGATAAGGAACTTATAATTTTCAATCAAAAAATGAGTGATAAATATACCCCGATGGTGAAAAAAATTAATGCGGCTACATTTTGTACATTTAAATTTTGTAAACATTAAAATTAAATTTTAGGAATGGCAAATTTTATGCGAGATCTAAGCAAAGTAATTAATAATTGTTTCTTAAATCATACATTTTTTTGCAAAATATATAATTTTTCAATCATTTAATTATTTTTTTTTATTTTAAGATATGTTTAGGTGTATCAAATTTTAATTTTATGCAGCTTAAATGGGAAAAAAATCGATTATGAAATTCAATCTCTATCAACATAAAGCAGTGTTAAATAGCTTTAAAAATAATTCTGAACACACACAATAAAATTTCTGAAACACACGGCAGAATATTAGAAGCTATTGTTTTAGCTTACATTAATTGATATTTGTTCACAGATTCAAGAATTGTTTGTTAATAGGCGGTGTTAAATACATTCGAAAACAACCAATTTCCGAAAAATTCTGTAGCATACTAAAAGATATTGTTCTAATTTCGTGATTGTTTTTTTTTCAATTCCTACTATTAGTTCACATCCATCCTATATATATTTATTTATATATTTTGTTCAAATTTTCGATCTTTAATAATATACTTTTTATTCATAAATTCAAGTTCAAATACATTTTTTAAAACGGGTAGTAGTTGATACTCGATATTAATACAGTTTTTTCTAATATCAATTCAGCTATTAAAATAAATTAATTTTTAATTCTTTAAATAGAGTTTTATCAGTTTGTAATGGTAATTGAAATCAATAGGGAGTAGTTGAATCGGTAAAATGAAGGGGTTTCACTATTTTTCACATGAAAGTGTAGAATGACAGTTTAATTCTTTCAATCAAGAATGTTAATGAATAATCTTAATCAATAATATTTTGATACTTATTAATTTTTTGATATTTCTTTAATAAAAAGTAATTAACATATCATTTTTCTTTGTTGAACTAAGTAGGAATTGAATTTTAAAAATTTTATATTGCTTAATATATTTTGAACCTAGAAATTGCCCTTCTTTTTTATTATGGAATATTAAAATGAATGAAATTTTATTATAGTAAATTGTCATTATTTATCGAATATTAAAATGTATTTCTGAATAATAGCGAAATCCTTTGTATGAAATCAAAATTAAATTAATTGATTAATTGGTCAATAATCTCTTATTATACTGAATTATTGTATTGCCGTTACCAAACATATTTTTATCAAAATCTACATCTTGAAAAATATAAAATCGGTTTACTAAATTTGGCAAACATCAGTTTACGCTTCAATGCAGGCATTTTTTAGAAATTCTATTCAATGAAATAAAATTATGCAAATCTCATATTTATGCTTGAATTACTTTTGAAAAGTTTTGCTTGCTGACTTTTTAAAAACTCTACGAAATCACTCGTTTATAAACATTTTCTTAAGAGAATCGATTTTATGTTTTTAAAACTTTTCTCTTTCCATTTGACATCTTGAAAGTCTTTTATTTCGTTTCTGACGTTTAAAAAAGAGCTCAAGACGCAGTTAAATAATCATATTTATTGCACTGCAGTGTATAATCGCCTTTTGTTCATCATCTTGGCACAGAATATAGTTTGTACTTTTTTTAAATATATAGGCATGTTCTTTAATTTGCTTTTTAAAGGAATAGCGATGTAAGAAACGAAAAAAAAATAGAAATTACTTTTTTATGATTTTATCGTCAAAATACATATTTAAAGTTATTATAAAAGCAATGTAATGCAAAATTTTAAATGATATAAAATTAAAGGATAAAAACTGACGACAAATTTTTCATATTTAAAAAAATCTGTTTATGTTTATAGGCTGACATTCAATTTATAAAATGTAAAATAAAACGATGCAATTTATATGATGAAAAAACTACTCTAAATACTATTTAGACTTGACTGTTCGACCCATATCTAAAAAGTGTGGCACCTATTTACTTCTTAAAAAATCAGTATTCATAGTTAATTTATTAACATTAATTGCTTTTTCAATAAAAAATATTAATGTCTAACCTCAGTAAATTCTAAGCATATTACCCTACTAAAATTCTTTTTTACATCACTTAAAAATGATTTTAGAATTTAACTCATATGTATTGTTTCTTCAACCCATATTTGAAAGTCTTTCACTTATTTTTTTGTATAAAAACACCGTATTAATTACTAAATTTATAAACATAACAATTCAACTTTCAGTATGCAAGCTCATAATTTAGCAATAAGTTTATTATTTATGGATGTATTTCAACTGCTACTTAATGAGCACTTCACAAAACGGTATTATTTTAAATTTATATATTAGTGAAATATCCCATAGTTCTCAGATTTTATGAAAATTATAAGGCGCTGTATAAATTTGTTAAATCATAAAAAAATGCAAACCAATTTAGGTTTCAATATCTTCGAAAATCAAAAATCAGTTTGTTTCAAAAAACGCAGAACTATAATGAAAGTTCAATAAATTCTTTAGATTAGATAAACTGGTTAAAAAAATATAAACAGAAAAAAAAAGAATTTCAAAACTATCGATTTATTTTTCGATTTAAGTATTTTTAATAGATTTTCAGAAACGTTACCACTTTGGTGAATGTTTGCATGAAATTTATTAACATTTTAGCAAAGAAATTTTTTAACTGAACAGTAATTCACAAAACATCATAACACTTGTTGTGTATCTGTATTATTGTAATATTGCATTGTAGTGCCTTTCAGATTTTGATAAAAAAAATCGAACAAAAAAGATCACTGATTTTCTTTGATAATTATTTCTTATAGTTCTCAACTTTTCTTATAGTTATTTTTTAATATTGATATACAATGGAACATAAAAATTACGCGTAGAATTTGTAAATCAAATCTTAACTTAAAAAATAAAATAAAGGTATCTTTAAGAAATAAAAGTAATAATTATAATAAAATCATTGCTCTTGAGTTTAACCGTTTCAAATGTAATTTTCATTTATCTGATTTAAAGAAGTACAGAATTCTAAATAAATGATAGACTCATTTAAAAAATTTTGATATGTTTTTCTTAGCCTTGTAAACTTTATTTGTATCATCCCTCGTATTTTTAATAAATATTCCTCTTTATATAAAAGATGTCTTCCCAATATTGTTTTTGAAAATTATCTATGCTCCATTTTCCTTTCGATGAGAGAAATTTAGTTTAAAAAAAATAACCTTCAAGGCACCAAATAAGTTCCTACTGAAATAATAAAAATAGGAGACAGAATTCCTAAGCAGCCAACAAAAAGAAAGGAAATTGTTGAGAGGCAGACTTTGGAATTTGGATTCGTGTTGGAGGGAGGAGGGTTCATTTACCCTTCTTTCAATCAGAGACTGGCCGAATTGCTGTTCTGATGTCTTTAAATTGAAAAAGAAAGGAAGGTAGCTTAATAAATCAATCTGTTGTGTGGTCAGTGGGTTTTCACTGGTTACAGGAAAATCAACCATTGTCTGTATTTCTCTTAGTTGTTGACTAATTTTTTAAATTTTTTTATTGTTTCTTATTTCAATTATATGGTCAACGGATTCTTACAGTAAATAAAACCAAGCCAGGGTGGTCGTCTACAAAGTTTCTCTATTAAATAATGTAGTGTTACGAGCCTGTAATTTTGCTTTCCAGGATGAGTAGCGTCATCATAAAAAAGATCGGTTTACAATCATCTGTATTGGATGCTGAAGGATGTCGAGCAAGTGATCCCAGGGCTTGGCCACTATTTGGCAATGATTTCGGTGACAAAATGGATAAGATTCGAAACTTGGAATATTTTTTCAATCCATTTATTACCAACCGGGATACTTTTAATTGGTATAGAAACCGCAGGTCACTCCTCCTTCCTGGAATTATAAAATGCTCACACTCTCAAGTTGCGAGTAGTTGCGAATTAATCGTGGTAAATTGGATTCGAAGTCTCCGACAATGAACGAGTCTTCGAGAATATAGTGAAGCAACGGCAGAGTGTCTGAGTTATGTGTCCCTGTTGTCTATTGTGGAAGCAGCATCGAGTCTTGTGGTTAGGATACAGCTAATGTGAAAAGAGACATACGAAATTTCAGCCATCTGGAGAGGCCGTAAAGTGGAGCTCCGAGAATCCTCTCTCCAGCTGAATCCTGTCTTGCTGATTTCTGAGCTATAGACATTGTTACTACCAGATTCCTATTTGATAGCTACCGTTGTTTTTGTATGCTGCAATGTGTTCTTCTCGACAGTAAATATTTGCTGTACTGTGTGCTGTTCTATCCTCGTTTACAAAAATGTAGCAGTTATTTTCTACTAAAGAACTGTTCATTGTGTTTTACATAACATACACCCATTAAACAAGCTAAGTTAATAAAAGTGAAATTCTTAACAATTATAATATAAAGTACGTATAATTATTCTTTTATAAATTTGTCATACCAGAGAAGGTTTTGCACAGCACTGGCATGCATTATATTAAATTTGGCGTGGATTTATCATGTTTACTGAATCTATCATTTGATACTTGTCGATTAATCTCAGGGGTGCTTAACATTATCCAAAAATTGAATTTGAATTTTAGGCATGTTTTTCTCAACTGATTGAGAAAAAAAATTGTTACAAGTTAAGATACACTTATTGTAATAAAATACCGTATTATATTTGATATATTTAAGTCATTTCTTTATTAATTATTGTGTTTACATGTTTCTGATAGAACATACAGACGGACAGTCAACTACTTGTTGAGTTTGACTCAAAATTTGACAGGTGTCTACACTGTAAATACAGAATATGTGTACATAATCTTATTAATCTGACTTTCTGAGTTTTTTTAGTTATCGTATTAACTTATTTCGGAACAGCTGTACAGATGGACTTTGTTTCAGCAGATTTGACTCAATATTTTATAAAAACCTGGAAGCTGGTAATAAACCAAATTTTGACTATCAAGATAAAATATTTAAGTTATATTTGGCTCATACAGACAGACGGATGGACCAAAAATGTAAATTTGAAATCTGAAAGATCTAAAACGGGGCGATTCTTCAAAATCTCGAGTACATATTTTTTATGCTTACCATACTTTATTTATACTACCTATACAAAAAAGTAAAGAAACAATAAATACGCAGCAAAATTTAAAAGAGGAAGTAAGCAAATCTCTCACACACACAAACATAC
Source organism: Argiope trifasciata (assembly GCA_026543055.1). Classification (NCBI taxonomy): domain Eukaryota; kingdom Metazoa; phylum Arthropoda; class Arachnida; order Araneae; family Araneidae; genus Argiope; species Argiope trifasciata. Next base: position 749,380 of record JAPMOQ010001578.1, on the reverse strand, counting down.
TCACCGATGTGCAAGCATTTTACAGACGACCTTGTTATCGTTCTTCGCTCTTGTCACTTACTACCTCCTGAATTAACTGGTTTTAATTTAAAGGCATGATTTTTCCCTCTTTATGCCATTTGATATACCATGATATCAAAATAATCATGATTTATAGGCGGTATTTTTCAGATACATGATCAACATTTCTAAGAAAACATTTTGTTTAATTGCAAAACATAACATTTTCTGATTCAAGATACTTTTTATGGTTATTTTCACAATTATGATGATTTTTCTTTGAAATAAATCAGTAAAAAATATGATTAGATTTAATAATACTTGAAGGTCATATTTGGAACAAATATCTTTTAGGTGGATTCTCATATTATTTGAGAGAAGAATTCAAATTATAAATATGACTTAGTTGGAATATGATTTATGATAATATATTATGTTTACATTTAATTCTAACCATAATACATTTACAGAGGCATTTGTAGTTGCTCTAAAGAACTAATTATTCAAATGCAATAAAAAATAACAAAAAATAGCCAATAAAAACAACAGTTATTAAACATTTATGTCATATTACATTTCTTATATTTTATATCAACTTTATAAAAATTATCATTTAAATATTAAACTAAATAAGCACACATTTTATGTTTTGTTATTATTTTCTGCTATGATATGCTATCTATTATTAGATTTGACAGTAATAACAGAAATAAGGTTTCATTTTAATTTCAACTTTACAAGAAAACCCTTCAATTTATTTTTTGTTTCGTTTTCAGTATCACCCTTCTATGATTAAATACCTTTCTACTACCTCCTTTCTATAAATTCATGTGATATTATCATTGGTTTCTAATATGCTGTAATTTTGATTTTATTTTAAAATCGCCAGTTTATTCTCAAGTGAGAACATGATCCTGTTGTCGCAAGGAAATTTGAATAATTGGAGCTCGTTTCTGTTTTAATATCGAGTAGACGATATTCATCAACATCATTTAATCGCATATATTTGAATATCGCGGAGGCAATACTCATCAACAGCTAATCGCATATATTTTTTTACCTGCTTTTACTAGTTTTGCTATATTATTAAGTGCGTATACTTCTATTAAAGCAAATGCGTTTTTGAAAGGTTGACTTGCTTTTAACAGTATTGCTTTTAATTTATAATTACCTTTTTGGTTTTATACATGCTTATACAGGTTTATACGAGGTTTTATACAAGTTTAAAAAGGAGCACAACCAAATCAATTGACATGGAAGATGGGTTTTAATTATTTTAATGCTTTTATAGTTGCTTTTAAGGCTTTATATAAATTCATTCAATATATGTAAATATATATATATATATATATATATATATATATCCTTCCACTCAAGTTTGAATACATTTTTTAGATTTGCAGTGGATGACACATAATATAGTTTTTTTAAATATAAATTCATTAAGTAAATTAAATTTAATTTAATACTTTCAATAAAAGTTTAGCAGTTTGTAATGAAATTTGAAACCTGCAGGCAGTATCTTAATAGGTAAAATGCAAGGAATTCAGTATTTGCCAATTGAAGGTGAATGCGAATTCAATTCTTGCGAAAATCAGTACTTAATATTTTTTGATAATTATTTGATTAAAGTAACAAAATAATTCTTTGTTGACCTAAGTAGAATTGAATATTTTGTTTTAATACTGGTTTTCATAATATTCCTATTTAGAAAACATGAAATTGAAATGCATTTTTATTCATTACTGTATTTAGTATAAAACTCGTACACAATTCACTCTTGAATCCTTATATCTAACATTTTAGTCGCTAAAACCGCTTTATATATTCTATCAGCTAATAAGATTTTCGAATGCTCAGTTATTAAACCCGGAAGCATTATAAGCTTTTGATCTCTAATAAGTCAAAATTTCTTTAATTAAAAAATATATTAAAATAAAATTCATTAATTATTTAAGCATTTAAAAGCTCTTAATAAATGCCCACAATTTTAACAAATAAATTATATTTACATCCTTTAAGATTTTTCCGCCTGGGTTTAAAATTTTTTAGGATCTTAAATACGCTGTAGCGAACAAAAGGATTAAACTATAATAGGACTAATTAATGCTCTATTAGCGTGTTCCTTACTAATTAAGTTATCCAAAATGAAAACAAAATTTATTTTCATTCTTCCAAAATTTAATAGACAGTCACAAAGAAACACACCCATTCATTTGCATACCAGACAGTAGGCATATTTCTGGTAAATGAGTACAACATGAAAAATGTAGTATGAAATATTCTGGATTAATATATCACACTCATTATGACAGTTTTACATGATTATTAAATATCCATAATATTATTTATTGTTGGCAAGAAAAACATGAATAAATTGAATTGAAAAATTACTCTACGCAAGAAAATGGAAAATAGTGTAATTTTTGGAGTGGAAAAACACAACTGTGACTTTGTATTCGTATTTTTTAATATCATTTAATGTTTGATATATCCTGTAGATAAATAAATTGTCTTCTCACTCATATTTTTGGGGGGAAAGAGAAGTTATAACATTTTTAATTAGGATTAATACCCAAAATGATGAAACCAGGTGAATTTCTGAGGAAATAACCCTCAGTGGATTGAATGTTGGACTGATATCGATAGTCTCAAAAGGTTATATTAAGTATCGAAGATTATTCGAAAAAAAGACGAATATTAGCCTTTGCAATGAATGAACAAACGCCGATATCTTTGAAGTTCCAATAAAAGCTTAAAAATAAACGCTACCAGAAAAGGTTTTTCTGATGAAAAAGGCAGTCTGAACTTGTTGCTTTAACTGGTTGCATTATTCGGTGAGAAGCAAATGACCAGATATTTGTAACACTTGAATGAACCATCATCATTTGTGATTCACAGGTTATGGTGTCAAATTTGTGATAAAGTATTGCACTCAGAAACTTCTGTCACCAATATTTATATGATTTCTCCTGGAGTAATATATTTTTTTAACACCTAGAATTAAAAAATGTCCTTCGGGACAGTTTATTTCCTGCTTGAAGAAAATCCAATTGCACCAACAAATGAATTAAAATATAAGACTAAAAAACGGTTTATATACGATATTTATAACACTTGTATTTATAATAGGAAGGCATAGTTTCACTTGTAATTATTTTCACAGAAATGCTAAATAACAAATTTTTTTTCTGTAATAAGTCAATTTACTGTACTTTCTAAACTGTAATGAATCATTGATTTGCAATGAATTAATGGTCTTTGTTTGAAATTAAGGATATTTGTAAATGTTTCTTGAATTATTAAAAGAGCAATGGCGGATTTAAGAATTTAAATGAATTTAGGTAATTAAATGAATAGATCAATTTAACGTAACATTTCAACATATTATTAACATACAAATGATTTATTATAAGTTAATAGTATTCATTTCCTTAACATTCTATTACATTGTTTTTATTGTTATATTACTGCTTCAGACTGCCCTCCATTCATATTTGCATACAATTCTCTTAACCTTCGATGTTTATAAATATTCTAATAAGTAAATTAACTTAATGAAGAACATATGTATAATGCAAATTATAATTTTTAAAGTTTTAATATTATTCTAAAAACATAGAATTAATTTGTCTTTTTTTTTTGCAAAATTCTTTAATCAAAAACTAGGATAATAAAGTTTTCAACTGTCCTGTTAGTGGCCCTTTCTCAGCCTTTTTGTTTGACGAAGTACCTTTTGTACACTATTAATTTCCAAACAACTCTTCCAGGAATGCACAATAGATTCGCTAAAAATGTCAAACTGACACCAAATGAAAATATTTCGCAACTACTCTATGTCAATACCAAATAAGACGCTCTCTGCCATGGAAAGCTTATTAGAGAATATACGAGAAATTTTTGAGAAGATCACTCAAACGTGTTTGGTATAGTTACATTCAGCAACATACTGATAATCTTACAATAAAAATTCATAACTTAAAAAGTAAAATGTGAAAGTAATTAAAACAAAAAATATTTTGAGCATGCTTTTATAATTGTGTTTTAAGGTATGCGTACACACGTTCACCTTAAAACCCCAATTCGAAAATGTTTCAAAAACACATCGTTCTTACACCTTAAAACTTGAAACTTCGAAAATCGCTCAAAATATCAATTTATTTTTATTGCTTCAAGATGTTCTCCGATCCTTTAATTTTCAATGAATACCAAGATGCTGTCAATATTCTGAATACTTTGCAAATATAAGGAATTTTCTTTGAGGTATTTTCTCTAAAATCTCTAGTTTCAATAATTTTTAAACTCGTTTTAAGAAGAATGATATTTAAGAAGAATGAAGAATACTATGTTACTTCCTTCAAACAATCATAACTCAACAAAAATTAACCAAATACAATTATTTACAAATTAAAATAATCTGTATGAAACAGTGGATCTTTTGAGTCTCAATCAAAGTTACATTTATTGAAATAAATTTATAATAGTTATTTCAAAATTAAAATTACAAAAAAAAAATACCTCGCCTTTTCCATTTATCGCTGGTGTAAAAAATGTTTTGAAAACTCTTTATCTTTATAACTTGATTCTGGCAGACGGAATGAAGACCACTATAAGACATAATTTCCAACTAGAATTGTGTGTCTGTACAAAGTAGAATTTAAGATATCATGTTTCAAAAAATGTGTTAATTGGCTCTTTAAATGATAAATAAATAATTAAAAATAGAGTATTATGTTTTTTTTCTCACTGAAATAAGTTTAAACATATATTAATAACCTAGAGTGAAAAAGTTGGACATTTAAAATAAATTTCTTTAAAAAAAAAGAATTTTTAGTTTTGTTTTCGTACACATTAGAAAACTTCATCATGTTTATTTATTCATAAAAGTATTTTATTAAAATAAATGCACTTTTTTCAGAGCACTAGGGAAGAATTTTTCCACAACCATTGACATCTTTTAATCTGTGACTTGCTAAATGTTCCGTGAAACACAGGCAAAAAGCAATATTTTTCTTTGTCAAAGACAGAAGTTACGTTTCCTTATGAAATGCAACTTTCGGGGATTCAACAAATTTAAGAAGAGGAGGAAAAAAATGCGGATATAAAAGTTCAGATAGAACAAAGAACAAAAGAAATCTTAATCTTATTTGCTTGCTCGAGAAGAAACCTCAGGAAGCGAGTTCGAAAAAGTTTCTAAACTCCTTTAAAAAGTGTAGTTTTATATATGAGCGAAAACACAAATTCATAACGTCAGAAGCAGATTCATTCTCCGTAATTATTTTTGGATTATAATCCGGGCGAAATGGATTGAAATCCTTTCCGGTTCTTACTTCCAGGACCATTTTTCTTCCATTTCGGGAATAATTGGTTTTCCAGGAAATGACGTTTTCCTTTTCCCGGAATTCTTTATTTTCTTTCAAAGTTCCCTGGCTCTTTTATATCTTTCTGTCCCGAAATTCCAAATCTGGAGCCGAAAAGGCTTTTAGCCATGGATAATTTGTTTCACTCCGCGGCGCTCGATTCCAGTTACCACATAAAATAAAAAGAACACAGGAACTCAGAAGAATTCTCTTAATAAAGCATTCCAGAATTCCATGTGGAAAGCGATATTTTATAGGAAACTAATTGAGAGAAGAATTAGATTTATTACTTCGAAACGTTTGGGAAATTCTAGTGTTTGCTTTAAAAGTTTTGGCCATTGAAATATAACTAAAATGTAATTTTATGATTCTTTGAAACTATATCTATCACAAGAATAGATAGTATTTAAGATGCTATACACTAGACGCTAGATAGTATTCAAGACAGCATCCTCTTGGTTTACCTCTCTGAACAGGTAAGAATTAAAGGTATATTTATTTAAGAAAGAATTTATTTTTAAGATCAATTTACTGCCACATTCGGATATTTGTTGCATTTTGATAAGTAAAGTATATTCTTCTAAGTTATGTATAAAGCTCCAGGATAATGTAATAAATAGTGAATTTTAAATGCTACAGATATCTAGAATAAGCATCTATTTGCATTCTATGTAGATTATTAGTTGCATATTATATTTATTGCATCATTATTTTTAAGGGTATATGTATAGAATATCTTTCATCAGAAGCTCACTGTACTTAATCATAGACAATTTGATTTTTAAAAATGGATAATTTGTTTCACTCCATGGCCTCGATTCCAATTACCACTTAAAAGAAAAGGAACGCAAAAACTCGGAAGAATTCTCTCAATAAAGCATTCTAGAATTCCATATGGAAAGCGATATTTTATAGGCAACTAATTGAGAGAAGAATTCGATTTATTACATTAGGAAAGCTGTAGTGTTTGCTTTAAAAGATCTGACCATTAAAAAACAGATAAAAAATAATGTTCTTATTTTTATATATATTATTCAAAGACAATAGAATTAATTGTTTTTAAGTCTGAATCCTCTTGGTTTGCTTCTTAGACCAGGTATGAATTCAAGGTACATTTAATACTGAATTTATTAATAAAATCAATCCACTAATACATTTAGAAACTTCTCACATTTCTAACCACCGTATTTGCAATTAATCACTACATTTCCAATATTTAAACAGATCCGTCTTACATAGAGCACTAGAATAACGTAATAAATAGTGAATATTCTATGCTACAACTATCGAGAATTTGCATTCTATGTAGAAGATTATAAGTTGCATATTATAAGTACGGGATCATTACTTCTAAGGGAATATCTACGGAATTCATTGCATCTTAGGGCTAGCTGGATTTATATTTACTCAGAACTTATGTTGGAATTATTAATGAGACAATGAACTGGTGTGAGACAATATATAAAGTTAATAGTGATACAAGGAATTGAAATGATTTAAAAGATGCATTTCTTTTTCCCGAGTCTCATATAAATCTTATATTTTAATATCGTTTTATAATTCAAAAGGATTTTCACTACCTCAAACAATGCAAAATTTTCCATTCTGGCTTTAGACTAGCTAGCATCCAAGTGCTAGCTGGATTAAAATTTACTCAGAACTTATCTTGGAATTATTAATGATGGAGTGAGACAATATATAAATTTAATAGTGGTGCAAGGAATAGAAATTATTGAAAAGAAGCATTTTTTCCGAGTCTCATATGAATTGTATATTTTAGTATCGTTTTAAAATTCAAATGGAATTTCACTACCTTGAACAAAGGAAACTTTTCCGATATGTCTTCAGACCTCAAACTAGACGATTTCTGGGCTTGTTCCCATTTTAAATAATTGATTCCAGCTCAGTGGATTTTTTTTTTCAAATTTTTCTTGGTAAAACTCAAATTGAAACAGACTGATGAATTGATTAATGGTTATTTACCTTTTGGGAACAGTAGGACTCTATCCTAGACGTACACACCGGACGGAAAATTGGCGACATAAATTCTCCCGTGTTAAGGAAGTTTTGTGACGCTAAGTAAAACTTTGGGAAAAAAATCACAAAAAATAATATTTGTTCTGACGTAATCACTTTTTCTACATTTTTAGATTATTGGTTCATTCATAACGTTAACCCATTCTTCCTTCACAAGTCTCGTTCTCTCGCCGTAATAAACCGAAAACAAGGCTTTCCGTAGTAAAAAGAGAATATGAAATGTGAAACTTATTCAATGTATGGAGAACTGACAGTAAAACCTAAAAAAGACTTGTAACGGTTATAGCAGCAATAAGAAAAAAAGAACAGAATCCGGTGCGAGATCAGAAATGCAAATGATTCTTTCAAATGAAACATTACATAACTTAGTTTTGCTTATTTACATTATTCTCCCCTTGGAATAGCTGATGAAAAAATACCAAAGAGTAAATTGAAATTCATCAGGATTCTAAAATTATATTTACTGTAAAAGCAATGAGTAGAGGGAGCCATCTAGTGCCGTTTAAAAATTGTTCAAGTTTAGAATGCATATATGTATCACCATCTCATGACTTCGATTTCCAGGAATGCACGGGCGAGACACCGAGTTGTGGGAGACTTTCGCTAATGATGCATAAATGACAGGCCCATCGCTAGAGAGTTAAATCATCAAATGAAATTGAAACTTTCAGAAGCAGAGATTTCACCACTGTAGGACCAGATAAAAATCTATTATTCTGACTATGCTATCTATATGGCTAAATACAATTAATGACCAAACGATATCTATCTGAATAGTAATTGCCACCTGTAAGTTCAAAAAATAGAATTTGGAAGGTCTTTCCAATTCGATAGGCTAAATTCTTGAAAAATAATGCTTAAATTTTATTTAAAGGGATAAAAAATATAACCTCAAAGTGCGTAGTAGAATATTTTTGTCAACGATAAATTCAATCATTAACAATTTCCAAGATTAATGATAATATTGTTTATAATTTCAATTGGAAGTTTACAATTCGATATTTATAAGCATTCATCATTAGCATATTTTGCAAATAATAGAACATTGAGATTTTTTTTAAATAAAAATTTATACAAATATTATTTTTAATGAATAAAAATTACATAGTTTCTGTAAGTGTAGATTATGCTAACACTTTTGAAATCTTATAATTTTAGGGTGAAATCATATTGATTGCCCCTCTACCAATATATACTAATAGACCTTAATTAATTGTCTTTGAGAAATATTTGTGAAGTGCATGAAAATATAGTGTATTTATATAATGAGAAAATATCATTCTATCCAAATACCAAAGTAATATTCATTGTGATCAAAGAATAACTAAAGGTGTTCTGAGACTTGTAGTACGTTATGTACTGGACGATATATAACAAAATTTGGCCATCGTACACATTAAAAATTGTGATTTTGATTTATCAAAAAAATCAAGTACCAAAAAATGAAGATAGGAAAAATCCTGGCGCTGCAAGAGCTAATGTGACAAAAAAGAATACATAAATGCCAATGGAAACAATAAACAACAAAACAACAAATATCAATTAGAAAAGTTTATTATAGCGACTTACAAATTTGACTCAAGGTGACCATCAGCCTGATGTTCCCGTAAAGAACTGCATGTGGTACGCAAGATTTACGACGGTGGCTCAAAGTATATTGGAATCTGATATGTAACGTTATTTGTTTTTTTAAAGTAAGAATGTCAAGAACATGGTGATACACAACGCCTTTACAGCTTCCAAGTAGCTCCACAATTATATATAGTCCTTGGCTTGACTATACACCAAGAATTCCTGTTATTTCAAATTTTCTACCATTCATTATAAATATGATTATTGTTATCAGTCCTCTACGTAACAGTTTTAACCACGGGCATTCACAAAGAGCAACACTGCTATTTTCATCTCGATGGTAAAAGTTTGACTAACAAAGTTCGTTCACCTACTGAAAGCGCCATCTTAGGGGAAGATTCTTGCACAATGACTTAAATTCCCGCAACCCTTCCTTTTATGTTTGACATCGTATCACAAATTACCCATATATACAAATTACATAACGAATTTTTAATCACAGCCCCAGAGTTTTCACTAACGACGCTTTTAAGTAATAATCCTTTTTTCTTGATAAATCGAAATTGTATGCTATAATTAATGTACCAAATTTTGTTACATTTCGTCCAGCAAACAAGGACTCTACAGGGCTCGAATACCTCCTGTTAATTCTGGATCACCTTGTATATTACATCGATTAAATAATTCATTCAACTTCTTTCCATAAAATTCGTAACTAAAATGCTTCACTATAAATCTTGTTTCATAGCTTTGTGTTGTTGTAATGATGCCAAATTTAAATGCATGGAACTGCATCAAACTCATATCATGTACCACTAGTCAAAAACCATTTTTAATATATATTACATCAAAGAAACAATTCATGTAATTTTCTTTGATAAAATTCCGGATCTAACTAACTTGCTGCTAATGATTCACTATAAATTTTGTTTCATAGTTTATTCGATAATTTATTGTAATAGTATCAAGTTTAAATGCTGGAAAATGTATCGCACTATTATCATGTGCATGTACCCGTTATTCAAAAACGATTTTAATATATGTACATCAAAAAACATTTCCATTAATTTCCTTTGCTAAAATTCTCCATCTAACTAACGTGCTGCTAATGATTCACTATAAATTTTGTTTCATAGTTGCTTCGTGTATTTATTGTAATGGTGCCAAATTTAAATGGATGAAAATGTATCTTACTCATATCATGTACCGATGTTCAAAAACCATTTTTAGTATATATTACATCAAAGAAACAATTCATTTAATTTCCTTTAATGAAATTCACCATCTGACTAACTTGCTGCTAATGATTCACTATAAATCTTGCTTCATATGCGGATCGTTTCTTTATTGTAATGGTGCCAGATTTAAAATTGTGCATATTAAATTCTTTTTGCTGAAGGTCTCCTCCCCATTCAACTGCTTGGAATTGCTGTTCTTCCAGTTAGTGTTAGCTATTTCGAACATTCTAATTGCGCCGTAAAGCTTCCGTTCCGTCGGGCAGAGCTGCATTCCGCGGTTCATCGCACCGGAAATCGGGAAGGGTGGTACTTAATTCGACATCTGCCATCGGCTGTTCTTTATGTAAATACTGCTCTCCCAAACTAGATCATTTGGGTTTGTCGAAGGAGAGGAAAAGCTGGATGTAATGCGCATGCGTGTATATTTGCATCAGAAACTGATAAAGATCTATCTTGAACGTTAACTTGTATTGAAAATTTTATATTAGGGGTAATATATTTATTGGCAATGATATATTGAGAATTTAGGAATGCATATATGTGGTTTCTTGTAAAATTTTAAATTAACATATCAGACTTCCATTTATTATGATTGGAAAGCTCTGTGATCCTAAGAAGAGTAAAAAAGAACGTAAAGGAGCTACGGTTTTGTCCCTGTCATTATATTCAACATCTTATATGTGTCGAGGAGTGTAATATGCATATTTATAGAGTTATTGGTGGTGAATTTTCAATGACCGATTGATCTGTTCCATAGAATGTCCGAGTTCATTTTATGCATCGTTCATTTCACTCAAAATTTAAAACATTTATAAAATCTGAAATCAAAAATGGCAATAACAAAGGATTCAAACATATTTCACTCGAGGAAAATAAAGAATATAAATAAATAACTGATACAATTTTAGAACAGAGGCTGTGGACTAAACTTTTCAAAACAGGAGGAAGAATCTTGGAAATTTCAATCTTTCTTACACGTTATGTTATGAACATTGAATTGTGATACTTATGGCATGGTGTGGTATGAGTTTACACAAGAATTTGACTTTTTTTCAAACTCGCTTTCTAAAAAAGCTGTTTTTTAAAGTAAATTTGTAACCTTCGAAAACCGGTTTTTAAAGTAAGAAAATGGTAAGAAAGAAATTATATATGCGTATGTAATCCTTATTATCATTTTTTAATACTTTGACTTTTTGTTATTTCATATAAATCAAATAAAATATTTTTCTCTATTCTATTTGTTTGACAAAAATCCGAAAACCAGCTATAACCGGCTTTTTGGAAATACTTAATTCGAAAACCAGTTTTTCAAACAGTCGTATTTTTTTATAAATTCCAGTTTATACTTCTTATCGTAGATTCATATTTTTGAACTTAGATATAATAATAAAAAAACTCCTTTAAGATGATGTCTTATTATTAAGAAAAGAAAGCAAAAAAGTAGGACAATTTAACCTAAAACTACTCATTTTGATACAGATAAACTTTGAATGATGTGAATATTCATCTCGAAATGATTTTTAAAAAAATTAATTAGAGCTGAAATTAATGATTTATTTCGATATACTTTGGTGTTTTTTATTGATAATTGCCTAAAATGGTTCTTGTACAAAAGTGAATTTCATACCCTTTCAATGTTCAAAGCAATTTCAGGAAATTTTATAAACAATTTTAACTTAAATTTCACAAAAATATTTTCATTGTTGCGTATGAGACCAAAATTATTTTCAATCCTTCATCAAATATTTAATCTCGTGATTTTATACCGTTTTTGGAAACTAAGATAGAGCCTTCTTCTTCTTGCATACAGCCGACCACCCCGCCACCACTGAACGTAGCAGTATTGACAGGATTAGTTGTGGTCGACTGCTGAACTAAGATAGCGCCTATATATTTATGCAAGGTGTAAAAAAATAAAGACACATTACGATGAAAATTGGAATAAAAAAATTGGATACATTCTTAAAATTACTCCTATATGACTTGACTTTATTAGGATAAGTCACACATTGGTCAAATTAGTTATCAGGCTTTTTAAAGTATCATAATTTTAATAGTTTTCACAATGCGAAAATATTTTCTAGAAAAAAAATTACCATGTTCTGCGCAACAGATTTAATTAAAAAATAAACACAACCAATAATATCTGTGAATCAGCTGGTAACCAAAGGCGGATAGTTATTAATATTTCGCAAAATATTCTACTATGAAATCGTAGAAAATAACTATGAAATCGCTGAAATTAGCTACGAAATCGCAGAACTAAGCCCACTACATCCACTTTTTGATTTAAAATTTTTATACACTTTGAGATTTAAACAATTAAATTTTTACTGTGGCAATGCTGGGGAGAAAGAAGAAAGAAAAAAAAACTGAGAATTTATCATTTATAATCCATTTCATGTTCATGATATTGCCTAAATACCCTTATGGTTACAGTTATATAGGTATTATTTTTGTTGTGTTATATATTTTGTTGTGTGATTTTTTGATTGGGAGTTGCAGAGTAACAAAAGATAGAGATGTCACTATTTATTTAAAAAGACATATTTTGCGTATTTTTTTATGATTCAATCGAATGAAATAAGGTTTCATAACATTGCGGCAACAAATTCACTTTTCTATAGATAGTGATTTTAAAGCCTGGAGCACGTTGGGAAGAATTGATTTCGTAGATTTCGTACAGCGATTGATCATCACAAAACATAAAGTGTTGCGAATTCCTGATGTGGTCCTTATGACAAAATTATCTGGAAATTTTTTGATACGTTGCACTTTATGTGGCTTCATCGTATCTTTCATCCAAATCGTTTCAAATTTGCCCTAGAAAGGCTTCACATGAAGTTAAAAACATCAAATAACTTTTGTTGCTCAGTTACTGCACGTGAGGCATTCAAATCGATGGATATTCTTATCAGTACCGCTTCTTATCTGCGTTATTAAAAATGCATTTTATAGTCTTCTTATTCAATTCCTGTTATTAGTTCTTATTCCCTCAATGTATATTTATATATCTTGCTTATGTTTTCAATCGTTAATAAGATAATTTTCATCCATCCACTGAAGTTTATATACGTTTTTTAAAACTGAAGTGGATGATATTGGGTATTTCCACATTTTGTTTTAAATTAATAAGTCAATTAATAAATAATAAAAAAGTCAAATAAAAATAATTAAGTCATTAGATTTAATTAATTTTTAATACTTCAAATATAATTTCAGCAGTTTGTAATGAAAATTATTTTCGGCAGGCAGTAGCTCAATCTGTAAAATGAGAAGAATTTAGTATTTTTGATATGAAGGTGAAGAACGCGAGAAGAATTCTTGCAAAAATCAATATTTTTTTTAATAAATCAACTAAATTTAAGTTTATATGAGACAAAAATTTCTTTTATGTAAGATGTTTAGCTAGATATAAATTTAGGAATAAATATAGCCATTGGTGAAGCGTGTGTATATGTAAATTAATGGCAATTACTTAATAAAAATTTACTAAAATAAAATTTTAATTGATTACTTAACAAGTAATTGACTTACAATTTTCATACTAATTTTTTTGGAGGGGGGAGAAGCTCGACTTTGAAATGAAATTTTTAAATAACCTTTACATATATTTTTAAGATTTATTTTTAACTCTTATCTTTCTGGCGTGCCCTTATAACTATTTCTCTTTCGTACAACTCTTTATTATGAAATATGGAGAAAATATTTTAATTTTCGAAGAATTTGTGTTTTCTTCAGATTCAAACTCGGGAGCATTGAGTCAGTAGCTGTTATCTGAAGTTGTTATCTGACTTATAAACTTACCACCATATTCCTCCCTCTCCAGTGAGTTGGATGTGAGACGAACGATGTTATCGCACCAAGTACTTTTAGTGGCACCAATCGTTATGGTGGGAGATGAACATTTTTTTTGTCGCGCCAAGCGTTATACCGACTTTTGCTGCCTGTAGAGGGCATCCCGAATGTTACGTTTGTTAGTTCAGAACTAGGTTCACCAATATGCGTTATTGAGGTTCGAACTCCGAACATTGGTGTTCAATGCCGTGAAGCATGACCTCAAGAAAAAAGTGAACACTCGGGTCCGGAAGTTGTTATCTGGCTTATGGACTTAATACCACAAATTCCAATTCGAGAGTTTAATGAATCTCCACTTATCAGATCTCACTGAATTTTATAAACCAGTTTTTGGTATTATATACTTATACTTATGAACAGGTTAACTCAAAATCGTTTTAAATTAGAAGGACGGAATTTAGTATAGCGATTTTAAGCCAAATATATATATATATATCTTCCAATTCGATAATTCTAAAAAAATAGTTTTACAAAATTCTTCATAAATCCTAAATATTTTTAGAGACAGTCTATAAAGCTATCTGTTGAACACAAGTGAATTACATAATTATACAACATAAAAAGAGAGATAAATAAAATTCAATACCAAGTCAGTATTTTAAATATATATTCATATAAAATTTGAAGATAAATCCATTAATAAGTTCCTTTGTTTAAGTGTCTGCACCTTCACGTTCATATAAATGGAAAAACAAATTGATAAAACTCGGCATGTGATATTCTGACTGAATTTCCCTCGGTTCAAATATGTCAGAAGCAAGTGACTTAATGCATTTTCGCACGTTAGATTCGGTTAAAATGTTAGATTCATACAAAAGTTATTTTGGGCGAACCTGGCATTTGACTTTTTTCGTTGGCAATGTCATGCAAGACATTCGCATTCTTAATCAAGGTCCATAATTTCGAAAGGCGTTAAGGGTTATTTTTAATAATATAATATTTATTTATGCAAGAAAGCTTCATAGAGAACAATTTCTATGGATACTAATCACAATCTGCTGACGTACCCGCTATTATTACCTTAATATTATTCCATATATTATAGTACATTTTTAGTTTGTTTGTAATCAAGAACTATTTCTGATTATCTAAAAAATCCATTCTTATATAAAGGGTGTTCAGATGAAAAGATAAACAACGATACTGTGGATGTTATTTAAGACTTTATCCAAAGTATATGATATAGGCCTGAGCCCAATGATATCACTGATTAACAAGCAAAAGGATTCCTTGTTCCCATAATTCATGCGGCATTGACGAGACCCAGTCTTTAAGTTAGTCATCCGAGTTGAAGCATTTCCCTTTAAGATGTTTTTTCAGGAAACCAAACACATGAAAATCTCAAAGCAACATGTCCGAGCTGTAGGTATATTGTCGAGTTGTTCTCACTTGAACCTGACCAGTGATCCTAGAGGCAGGTAAACGAGTGTTATCCCGTGTTAGATATGTATTAGATCCGTGCAGATGATACTTGGATTTGAACCTTTTGATTCAGTCCATGTGTTGTCTTCCCACTTCCAATCTAACATCTAAAAAAACAACCCATAAATGAGATTCGAAAACGACCTTTCAAAGCTAGGGTATTTGTTTCTTCCAGTGTAAATTTGGTGAATTTGAATCGGTGATTATGTGTACGTTAAAGATCCTATAGATAGAATCTTATAGATCTTGAAGATATATCAGACTATGTGGATGGTCTGCTGTACATACAAGTTAAGATGATTTGCCAAGTTTTTATATTGAAACATTGGGTTTCAAGTCTGTTTTAAAGTCGGTTCTCCTAAGTTTGTTGCAGTTAATTTCATTTAAAATTCAACCTATTACTTTTAGCTCCAAGAACGAGCTAATGAACGTTTACGTCAATAAATATGGTTCTTTTATGGATGCTGATCCCCTCATTGTGCTTCTTCGACAATATATTCTTCTGCCAAGCTTTGCAATCTTTTAGGGTCAGTTAACCTGAATGATATCATCATGGAGAAGAACCATTCCCTTCGTGAATAACCTCGGTCTTTTGCTCTTAATAGACCTGCGCAGTCTTCGGAATGCTCCTCAGTACACACCGGAGTTAATGGCTCTTCTGTGCTAGAGGAATTGAACAAGTAGCGGACCTGCCACGTCATTTGGAAAGCGCTATGCACAAGAGCCTATGCTCTCCCCTGTGCATACGGACGCCCGCGTATGTTCTTATCTACGCCGTAGACTCCAATCTCATCCCAGATGTCTTTCTGCTTTCTCTCACAGCAGTATAGATAAATATGCTATTGGTTACGTTGTTAAGATGTTTCCGTTTGGAACCTTTTCATTTGAAGAGGCCTTTTATTTTTACTTGCAATGGTAAGTGAATCCCTTTTATTCTATCATTATATTTCTACAACTGATGATCGTACTCTTATAATTAATGCCAGATCAGTTGTTATCTTCCACGTCTGACCGCAGTTCATAATTACGAAGCCCATTCCAAAATACCTATGGTGTTGCTGTACAACGGGACGTTAATATAATTAAACTAAACTCGGTCTTTTGCAAAAGACCGAGTTTTTTTGCAAAACTTTTAAGCAAAAAATAGACCGTATGCCACTACATCATGCCACTTAAATAATTTTATGTGTGAAATTGAAATTATTCCATTATTTTGGAACAACGAGAAATGTATCTGTATCAAAACATTTGAATTAAAGACTGAATTTTAATCTATTAAGGATTTCTCCATAAGGTCCCATAACCATAAACATAAAAATGTTTCCATACACAATATTTACTTCAAATATCATTTTTAATTTTATTCGTGAAATGAATAATGTAAAAAAAATCTTAATTCAGTTCAGTATCATTAAATAATTATCCAAAAAAGTATTGATTGTTCGCAAGAATTGAACCCACATTCTTCACCTTCAAGTGAAAAAATGCTGAAATCATTGCATTTTACCAATTGAGCTATTGTTTTTAGGTGTCAATTTTCATTACAAAATGATTAAAATGTATTTAAGGTATTAAAAATTGATTAAAATTTAATGGATGAATTAATATTTGAATGGAAAAAATTGCTTTAAAATCGGGTATCATCCTCTACAATTAAAAAAAAATGTATTTGAACTCGAGTGGATGAATAAAAAGGATTTTATTAATGATTTAAAATTTGAAAAAAAGATATGCAAATAAATATATATAGGGAAAGTGTGAACTAATTATAGGAATTTAAAGAAAGTTTTTTTTAATTCTGTGTTTTATGAATATGATAATTTAAATTTTCTTTGAATCACAGTGATATTCAAGTTTCGCATATCTTTCAAAAGTATTTTTTGTTAGATAATTAGAGTTTATAATAAGCTGAGACAAAATATTAGCAAACATTTTGCAACACATCATTTAAAAAAAACTCGATTACTTAAAAATACTGAAATAATTTAATTATATGCATATCAGCGACAAATATTATTCCCAGCTTTTACTTCAAGCACGACATACCAGATCTGCAGAAAAATAGCCTCGCACCATCTGTGCCGAGTGCTTCAAAAGCCGCTTCGGAGCCTTTCCGCCGCCCGATAAAATCCTGATTACCGAAAAGTAATGGTTTCTACAAATGGCAACAACGGATGAGTCGTCATGGTTACGGCGTCTTTATGCAAAATGAGGGGGAAAGGGAAAAGTTTTCTTACCGAAGGGCTGAAGCAAGTGATCTATGAACGGAAAACGAGTTTTACCGAAAGCATTTTCGGAATAATTTCCTTCCGGCCATTTTGTGTCATGGACTACCAAAGATTTAAATTGTTTTTACTAAATTCCGAAAATGAAACAACTGTTGGATGCCTTCCGAAATCGCTTTCTTTTCTAAGCCTTATTTCATTTGTTTTGCTTTTCTACACGGTTTATTCTTTCCGAAATGTTGCTTTTGTTTTAAAATTTGTCGTCGGGCAATTTAAGTATTTCTTTCTTTTTTGTATTTTGTTTTAATGTCGCTTATTTTTTACGCACAGCTGTCACTGGTTGCTGTATAGAAATAGAAGAACAACGCAAAATATTAAGAAAAAATAAAGCAGGAGAAATTATGGGGGATGTTGTGTATATACGTTATTTTGTCTAGTTTTAAGATTAAAGAAATGCAATAGTAAACATAAAAACTAATGGCTTTCAACCATTTTGTACAAAGAAATGGAATATCTTTTTTTTTTTCTTCGAGTGAAATGCCGGATTGTAGTGATTACTTTTTCTTTTAAACACTTTACCAAGTCTGATATAACATACAAAATTAATCAATAACTCTTCTTCGAATCTAGAAAGCACTAGCAAGATTGCATTTGTATCTAATGGAAGAATCAAATTCACTTGATAATGCTCATTTTTTCCCTTGATTTTAACACGAGATATTAATGATAACATTAGATATCAACATGGTTCTATCTAATAAACTATCGAAACCAGCGGAGGTGATGCCCCTAAAATTTTCTCACATACTTTCTAATAAACTTATCATGCCTGAGAACACTTTACATGGTTGGTTGGTTGGTTCTTTTATTGGCACAATAGACAGAGTAGGACATACTGCAAAATACGTATGGTTAATTTTAAAAATTCTGATAAAACCTAAAATAGCCTTCGTAAGAACAAAAAATGCATTAAAAGTCTACAGTCAAACTAAAACGAAACGTAGGAATATTGAACAAATTTAAAATTTTCCGAGTTTAAATGGAGTGATAAAAGTCAATTACATTTATAATAATAATAAAAATATAGTTATAAAAAATATGTGGATTTACTCCCAACAGCATTGGCATCTCCAATGATGAGGAATTAACAAAAAGTAAGTGGTGATAATTAAAATCAGGACATTCATTAAAAATATAATCGTTCAAATCACTTGGCATCTCAAGCAGAGAGGAACCCGATAACCAAATAGAAGATATTTGTGAGTAAAGGTGAGATCACACGACTCTAATTATTGCGTTCATAGAAGATCACGCCTACTTCCGGAAAATCACTTGACCACAACGGAACAATGGCAAATAGTTGCTCAGTCGGGACAACCGTTGGCTACTGTCCCAATGACATTTTCTCAACTGTTCATACGAGAACAATACGGGTACAACAGCAGCGAGGCAATGATTGCGCGCAATAGTTAGCCTCGTGTGAACCCACCTTTATACGAGTACGACCTATGCGGAGTTTAGTCAATTTTACATCGACCCTCACACATTGGAAAAAAAGGTGAGAATGTGATTGTTTGTTTTATGCTTCTCAGTTTATTATTTATCTGCCGATTCTATGATTGCTGCCATAACGAATGAATATGTCTTGAATAAAAGTTCTTAACGTCGGGGAAGGATATTCCATGCTGCATAAACAAATACCTTAAATGACCTGGGCATACAACAGTTACGAAACCTTAACTGTTGGCTTGAATTTAGCAATTCCACTGAATCTATAGAGACAGCATTGGCGAATTTCCTTTCGGGTATCCGTTAAGGGAATCCAAAAATTTAATTTGCGTTTTAAACGCGTCTTGCACAAGCGATTAGCATTTGACACGAAACTGTTATAAATTTCCATATTAAATTTGCCACATTTTGGCCTTTATAGCTCTGAATCATCTCGTTTACTTAATTTTGAAAAGAAAGACCGATAGTCAACCCGTAATTGGATTTGTTTTAAAACAAGACAGATGTCTAGGCTGGATTTCAAGTGTGAGTAACGAGTTTTATCTATCTAGTTCTGATCGTTTTGTAATAACAGTGTAAACTTATATTCGAGCAACCGGAAAAACGGATACCTCAAACAGAATTTAACTCAAATTATGATAAAGTGTAAATACGCTATACCAAATCTCAATAATCTGGCTTAAATCTTTTTTGAATAATTTTTGTAACCGACGGACAGACTGTTATTTTCCAAAATTATGTTTGCGAGCTCAGAGAAGTCTGAATAAAGGGCTTCATGGAAATATTGAGTTCAAATCTTTTGACGATCATTATACATACTCCATTCTACATAATAGGAGAAAGTAAAAATATATACTATACTAAAACACTATATAGAAGCTTGTAAAAAGAATATTCAAGTTATAGAATTTGGGATTAGATTATGTAAATCTGAAATGATAGATTAATGGAGCTTCAAAAGGCTAATTTTTAAATTCCTGCTATCAGTTCACACTATGTATGTTTATTTATATTGTTGAAATTTTCAGTATCATTAATGAAATACTTTTTATCCGCCCACACAAGTTCAAATACATTTTTTAAAACTTGTAGTAGACGACACTTGATGTTAATACATTTTTTTTCAAATATTAAATAATTAATTAAATTTTTCCAGCAATTTATATTTGGTAGCAAATATTCGATAAGTTTGTGACCAAATCCGCCGCCATGTCGTCAAATTGTCACCAAACTTTGAGATTACTGATGCGACACATGATCATAAGTAATATAAAATTTATATAAATGCTATAAAAAATAAGTAGAATTATATTATAATATATATTATTAACAAGTAATATATAAAATTCTATATAATATATGGAATTTTATATATTGTTAGTAATTTATTTCTATAAAAGCTGAATGATTTATATTAATAATGTAAATTTTATTACAAAGTAATACCATTTATTATAACATATATTTATCTATTCTTGCAGCATATAATGAAAAAAACACTTATATATTGTTACAAAAATGCCTTGCAAAGGCACCAATAACAGAACGTAAACCACACTGATTTATGAAATTCTTCATCCTGGCAACTGTGAATGCGTTAGATTCGATACGCTGAATCTGAATCTTCCCTAGAAATAAGGAGTATTAAAATGTTGTACAAGATACCCCACGCGTATTCCGTAGATATAACAGAGCCCGGAGTGTATACCGTTATTCCTGGTAATCTCCATGCATTAGCAAACTAAACATCGCTGAGCGATCCCTGTTATGTCTATCTATTCATACGACCTATATTATCTCATAGAAATGATAACATTCAGATGGATATTGCTCTCAACCAAGCTGTGGGCAATGTTTGATAATTGGTCGAATAATACAGCACACATTCGAAGTGAGAATTATTCAGTGGAATCGCGCAACATGCATCATATATGTTAGGAATTTAGATTGTTGTAGGGTATGCGTAATTTTAATATTTATATATCGTCAAAATTAAATGGTTGGTGTATTTCAGAGTTTTAACAGGATAAGTTTTTATATTGACTTAAGATTTGAATATCCCTTGATGTAAATATGTTAACACTAAAAGTACAACATGTTTTTTACAAATTATTGCTTCTAAAGACATTAAAATCCCCATTTATTCGATTCTCTAGCAATATATGATTTCCAAGAAATGGATTTAAATAATATTTATAAAAATTTTAATTACTTAAAAATAATCGAAGAGGTAGTTTTTTTCTCAAAATTTTCAGAGCATTAAATTTATTCCTTTAAACTAAAAATCATTTTCACTCATCATCAACAATGAGTTAGGAAATTTTGCCTATACAATATTAGCTATGACGAAAATTTTTTCTGTAATTTCTTTTAAAAAAAAATCAAAATTAATATCAGAAAAAAAATTTCCAATGTCAATTGCATTAATTATATTTCTGCTAATTTTTTCTTCTTTTTTTCCATCAAAAAATCCAAATTAATTTTAGATTCACTTTGTAAAAATTCCTTTATTGTTACATGGAATTTAAACAATCTTTTTTAATGTTCTTTCGAAATTCACACACACATTATTAAAGTCACAATGAAATTATTATTTTATCAAATATTTCATTAGTGTTCTTTTTCCAATGATAATGATATGATAAAAATGTACGGTTTTAAAATGTACGTTTATTAACATGACAATGATTTCAAACCTGAAATTATTTTATCTGTCGCATGGTATAATATTTCTATATATCAAATGTAACAGCTGAAGCTGCCTTCATTTTATCAGAAAGAGGTCAAGAATCAGCTAGAAATATTGGCTAGAATTTATTCAAATAGCTTCAAAAAAACTATTGTTTAATTGTGTAATAAAATAATTAATCTTTGCTGCTTAAAATACTAAAAACTTTAAAATTCTTTGTTAAAAATAAAGCTGTAAAATATCATAGAAAGTTTTCAAATAACACTTCAAACTTCAAATATTTAAAGCAGTTATGAAACCGTAAAACAATACTCAAAAACATATTGAGTCTCAAATTTTTCCCATAAGAAGTTACAAAAAGTTTTGTATATTTTAAAAGATGTTATTTTCAAGTTTTGAAGTATTTGAATTGCGAATGAGTAATTTTTCAACGGATGTATTTGAGCTGATTCACCTTTACATAATAAAGCAAAATATATAGAATTGTGGTAGAATCTTCGCTCAAGCGCTGTGTTTAATTTAAGGTGTACGTACAACTTGAATTTTCGAAAATTGTTCAAATTATCAAATATTATTGTTATTGCTTCAAATTGTTCTCTAATCATTTAGCTTCCAAACGATACCAATATGTTGCCAATATTCAGAATATTTCGTTAATTATAAGGAATTTTCTTGATGTACTTTTGCTAATAAATCTAGTTTCGATTTTTTTTAAAAAACTGGATTGAGGCAGATAACATGAAACTTAATTTTAGACATAATTTCCTACTGGTATGGTGTGCCTGTACAAATAAAAATTTAAGATTTTCTGGATGTTAATTAAGTAATATTTATTACTTAATTAATATGGTGTTTTCTCACTGAAATGAGATTAAATATATATCAATGACCTACTGAGGATAAATTGGTTGTTTTAAGGTTAAATTTTTTTTTAAATCTTCTAGAGTGTACGTACATCTTAAATACTTAAACAAAGAGAGTTGTAATTCCTACTATGTTAGACTAGACATCAGACATCTTCTTTTAAATCATTTCTTAGCTCTGGTAATCATATTCTCAGTATAGTTTTTTTATCGCATAATTGTATTAGATCATAGTTATTTTTCTTTTTTTTTGGGGGGGGGTAAATAAATAAACACTTAACACTTAATACCTTTTGTTTGCTTTTGCATTCCCTTATTATAGAGAAAATATAGCAACTGTCAAAAAACTCAAATTTTAAATTTGGGCGAATCTCCATATTTCAGACCCCTTTTAGCTAGACTGTTGAGATTTAGTACATTGTATTTACACCAAATTTGAAGAATCTTATTAAATTTTAATTAAAAACTGCTCAGAGGAAATTCTGTATCAGGCTGTTTGAAATAATTTAACACGATAATTGCAAAATGGATGATATCTAGGCAGATAAGATTCAGAACAGAGATTTAACATCTATATGGTAGACACCTGACAAAGTTTATGATTAAAACAATTTTTTTCTACTAACTGCCAATCGGCTCTTTCAAAATATGTTAACCCGATAATTCAAAATCAGTGTCTTAAATATGGAAAATTCTGCCTGGAATTTTGTGACTATAAATGCAGTTTTGTGCCGAATCTTTGTTTCAATCGACTGAAAAATAAAATGTGTCGAAAGCCCAAATTCGATTCTCATACTATTGAAATTTGATACTATTAACTATTTGTCAGGAATTAATCACCAAAATTATCGCCAAGGATTTCATGGCAGATTCTGTTAAATTTCTAAGCCAACGTCAACCATTAGCGGTTTTTAATTATTGTAAGCAATGCATCCTTTGGCATGATAATTTTATTAGAGAGTATAAGAATGTTTAGTGATTACCATTTCCACTGATTTAATACTTCTTCATAATCAATGAACAAATGCAAACAGCATGTGTTCCTAGTATTTTTTATTATATTTAAAGGTACGGCTTATTTAAAGCTTTTTATGAATTTAGTGTTAAATATATTAGAAAAAGTTATAAATATTTTATATTCAAAGGTGTATTGATTATTGAACATACACTGAAACATGTATATACCTGAATCGAATTTCTTTCAAGCCTCTAACGTTCCAAGTATCGATATGTAGTACACCTATAATTGCAGATGCTATTTAAATTGATTGATTCATTATATTAGCATTCTTTTTTTAAAAATATACTTATGTGGAGACCGATTCTGATGAAGAGCAAATAGAAGAATTCTTTATCAGAGTAGCACTTTTTTTAAAAGAAGCCATGGAAAAATCAATACATAAGATTCTAAGACACTGAAAAAAAACCTTACAAATCCAAAAGAACTGAAAGCTGATTTTTCATTATTTGAGGCAACGAAAAAAAGAACAAAAAATGATTTGTTATCTGATGCCATGAAAACTTTAAAACCAAGCTCAGTATCAAGTCAACAAATATTTTCAATTTCAGTCAATAGTGTGTCCAAAATAAGAACTAGTCACCTTTCATTGGATATCTTATGTTTTTTTAATCCTATTTTCTTAGGATAAATTAAAAGTAGTGAAAATAATATAAATATTATTTTAAATTTTTGTTTGAGTTTTCATTATTTCCTGTAATTATATGTATATCTATTTCTTAACAATATTATTTTTATAGTATTTTGACTTTGATGTTGATTTTTTTATATTTTTTATGAATTAAATGAAACTTTGCCCTATTCAATTTTTTTTTTGGGGGGGGGCAAAAATTCGAAAACTGGTTTTTCAAAAAGTTGGTTTTTGTATAAACTCTACATGTATCGGATATAAAAAAAATCTTAGTACTTCAACTAACCCGTTTTTAATTGCAGTGATATCTATTAGAATTCCCCTTTTTTTAACTCTGTTCTTTTTTCTTCAACTGTAATGGCATGTAATTATAGAAATAAAAGCTTCCAGAGATGAGAAGTATTAAATTTCCAATTAAAATAAATTATTAATGTGGAAAAAGCATTAACTAATTGCAATTCGGGGTTTACAGCAAATTCGTTATTCATAGCTGAAGTATTCTGTAAAGCTACACATCCAATCATTATTTATAACATTCAATGAACGCGAATGCATTGTGGAATTCAAAATTTAGTCAGTTTTAATTAAAATTGAAATTTTAGGCAAATATTACTCAGTGATAATAAGCACTGTCTAATCTTCATTGCAATTTGCAACAATGATCATTTATGAAAAATGCTAATTGCTAATTTAACTAATTGCAATTCGGGTTTTAAAACAAATTCGTTATTCATAGCTGAGGTATTCTATACAGCTACACATTCAACCATTATTTAAAATATCCAATGGACTCGAATGCATAGTGGAATTCGAAATTTAGTCCGTTTTAATGAAAATTGAAATTTTAGACAAATATTAATCAGTGACAATAAGCACTGTCTAATAGTCATTGCAATTTGCAACAGTGAATATTTATAAAAAATGTTAATTGCTAATTTAACTAATTGCAATTCAGGATTTAAAACAAATTCGTTATTCACAGCTGAGGTATTCCATAAAGCTACACATTCAGCCATTATTTAAAATATCAAATGAACTCTAATGCAAAGTGGAATTCGAAATTCCATCTCTTTTAAAGAAAATTGAAACTTTAGACAAACATTAATCAGTGACAATAAGCACTGTCTAATCGCCATTGCGATTTCCAACAATGAAAATTTATGGAAAACGCAACGAAGCGGTGTTTGTCATGAAAAATGATGTCTTCTCTCACATACCAGGATGTCAGTTGGATATTTGCCGCCGTGTTAGAGACCATTCCATTTCCAAAAACGCGTAAGGACCAGCCAAGTTCGTTCAATCATTCGCTAATGCATTCAACGAATTCGGTTGGTATTTAAAATAATTCCCTCATAAATCCAACAAATTCCACGTGATGTATGCAGTCCATTTCATGGATGGTTTCTTCTGTAATACCTGCGCACATACACACCCTTCTATACTCCACCCCGTCCCACAAACTCGTTTTGCTGCTTTTCCCCTTAAGTTATTTTTTGTGGTTCCCCACTACTCAAGGGGGGGGGGAGAGACCAGACTCATATTTTAAAATTTGCTCTTTCACCAGATTTGTGGGGGAGTGGGTCTGGATTTGTGATGAAATAAATTTTCCTCAAAACAGAATAAATTCGCCCGTTTCCCAATTGCTGGAACAGTGTGAGAGGATCTTATCTTTTCTGAATAAAAGTGGG
>JAPMOQ010001578.1:653963-720506 GCA_026543055.1 Argiope trifasciata | reverse complement strand
ATATATATATATATATATATATATAATATAATATAGGATATTGGATTGGCACTTCGTAAGATATTTTCATGCATTTTTGGGGACTATTTATCAAGAGAGAGGAAGCATAAAAATTCGAAAATAAAATTTTTGAATGACTAATCCGATGAGTAGTGACCATCTACTCCAATAACTGAATGATGGTTGAATAGTACACACTGAAGTTGTTGGCCAACATTCGAGTTGCTATGGTTTTATCTCCTTCAACGTCTGCCAAAAATGCCTGGTCATCGAAATCCGAGAGTCGACTTCTCCTTGGTTTATCTTCCAACCTATTTGGCCAGATTTGAAGCTGGCAAATCATTACTTGTAGTAGCTTTCGCTGATTGCACCCACGCCGTTAGATCGCTTAGATCGCCAAATAACTGCTCTGCTTCCCCTCCTTACTCACAGTGGTACAGGATAATATGAAGAACATGTCTGTGGTTATCGGCATGCATTTTTAGAACCTAAAAGAATATTTTCAATCATAATTTTACAATACATTGTAAATCTTTATTAAAATAAAGGACATTAAAAAAAAGCCAGATAAATATTCATCAACCCATTATATTTTTACTTAATTGCTATTCCATACATTTATGCGAAGTTATACCAAATAAATTAATTCGATGAAAAATTTTATGTACGTCCCAAATAATTTCACAATGCATTGAATGGATGCGTATCTGTAAAATAAAGTATTGAATATTTTGATGAAACTAGATTGCAGTTAAAAAAGTTAGTCAATGTGACTGCCCTATTCTGAAGAGATATAGTATATAATTTTATAAAATGAATTGCCCTCTACATTATATATATATGCGTCCTAATACATATCCATTAGAGGTAACTATAAATATTTTTTCCTAACTATTAATATTAATTATTAATTTGTAATATCGCGTTATACGTGATATCTGGAATATCACATATTAACGCAATATAGAAGATTTACAGCAATATATATACCAATAAATAAATAATAAAAATTTTACTAAGAAAGTTAAAAATTACTCTATAATTCCACATAATCTAGATTAAAATAAAATAAACATGCATTAATTCAAATTTATATTTACAAAACAAAAATTGATATTTACAGAAAAATCAAAAGAATATTTTAGAAAAGACAAAAAAAAATATATGAGTATATGCAAACAAAATAAGTTTAAGAAAATAAAAAATGATACATATACTAGAAAAACAATATAACACATTTACAGGTCATGGAAGTAAAAAAGAAGTAAAAACATATTAATTACCTGATTACACATAACTTTTTTCAAATAAATTTTTCTTTCTTTGTAAACAATTTAATGTTTTTATTCTTATAATATAAACAATTAAAAATATCTATGTTATATAATTTAACTAACTAGAAAATTTGTTTTATTCCTTTCTTTTACATGCAAATAAAATTGATCATTACGAAAAAAAGAGAATACATTAATTTATTATAGAAATGCAACACTTGAAATAATACTTTACTTGTTCATATCATTGTTATCCATTTTTGAAAACTGTCCTTAGATTTCACTAATTAAAGAAACTGTTGGGGAAACGACAAAAAGTACATCCAGTTCCAATTATATTAATTGCATGTATCTTCACAACCGATTTGATATTTTAATAAAATATAATTATTAGTGCTCTTTTCAGAAAAAAACTGCTTTTAATATGATTGTTTCCGTGCACGTAACATAAATTCTTGACTCATTTTAATTTGTGTGTGTGTGAATTATGATTTGCGTTTGAAATTAATAAGTGACTATTTCATAATAAAATAATTTATATATTTAAATGAATGCCGTCTTTTTTCTGTAATGTTTAATATATAAGCTTTTCTTACATGTGAAATATTCTATCTTTCGTTTAATATTATTCTCTTGCGTATGAGCTATGCATGTTTCTGTATTCCAAATCTAAATAAAGGAAGTAGGAAAGTTAAATTCACAGATTTTTATTTTATTTTTGTGAATGCAGTTTTATTCAAATAAATATCTTTTTTTTCTCTACTATATAGGTAGGAGAATAGATCTTCCTATATTATAAAAGAATATAGTGAGGGAGATTTTAATTGACACTTTAATATTATGGTGGGCATCATATTAAAATTTAACTGTGACATTTTAGTTTCATCTTTCACAGAACCCTAAAAATGTTCATATAACTGTTCGCCTTGATTAATCATGCTTTGAACTTGGAAGTATACATTAAGTCGCTATACTTAAGAAATTATTTACTTGTTCAAGTTTTTTTATAACAACATAAACAATTGCCATATTCTCTTCAATGCCAACTATAATAATAGTTATAATATGGGCTAATATTATATATAGCGTTTCGAAATGATTCATATAGTCACAAAGACTATATATATTCCACGTTTGAGCCAGAATGATTATCTTGGTGGTCTATAATATTTACATTTAGTTATGGATATATACTAATTCATACAATTCCAATGTAAGTAAATGCAACACGTATACGAATTATAATGTGATTGGTTTATTCTTTTGTTGCTAAGAAGGAGATGCTGTCGATATGATAATAGTTCTGTCATCTGAAAATTTACTGAAAAAGTGCTCGCTTCGAGTGAGTTAAAGGTTTCTTCCTTCTCCAATCTGACTTTGCATGATTCTACCTAACACTTAAGGAATTATTCGAAAAAATCAGTATTTTGTGTTATTCATGCTCAGCCAGCATCCTGGTAAAGTGTCTTCCCCATGATTTGGGCCTCACGATTCGAGTATGGTTTTTTTTCTCTGTTCTTCCTGTGAGGTATGCGACTGTGCCCCCCTGTAAAAGCGGAGGTGTACAAGTGAATGTGTTGCAAGAAGTAACTAAGTCGTGCTCTTTGCCCCAGTTGACGCAACTGAAAAAAAAAAAGCTCATTCGGCTTAAATCGAGACTACCAGCGAGATTGTGAAGCATTGTAAGTCATAACAAATCCTGGTAAAGGTACATATTTAATGTTTTTGAATTGCAAGTCGATCATGTGCCTAAATAAAGATTGACTATTTCCAGAGAGCTGAGTCTACTGGAATTGTGAAGATTTTATAAGTCTCTACAAAGGAAGGAACAAATATGCTTGTATCGTGTTTCCTTTTTTTGTGTGTGCATGCATTTTCTGCATATTTTGAAAATTATATCGTATAACTTTAAACGAGTAATCCTTGTGTGTGTGTGTATATATATATATATATATATATATATATATATATATATATATATATAATATAATATAAAATCTCGGAAATGGCTCTAATGATTTGGGCCTAATTTTGTATTCACTTAGAATGATCAGTTTATCAGTAGAGTTTGAATTTTTCCTGAGAAAATCCGATTTAAAAAAAAAATAACTACTAGTATAAATATATTAAACTTCCGTTTCAAAACAAATATAAAGTAATAATTTCAAGCTTTTAATTCATATGTTAGCATTCTATTCTTAAATTTGTGCGATGAATTAAGTGCCATTAACAAGAATAAACATTGTAAGAAAGTACAATGTAAGAATATAAAAAAATTCAATGTAAAATCATTTTTTCTTTTCATTATGATACTTGGAAAAAATATTACTAACATTGTAAGATTGTAAATAATATAACAAATTGATATATTTTTTTAAATTTTAAATTGATTATATTTTTGTATTTATTATTTTTTTCCCTTTAAAACTATCTGCCATCCTGGCTAGAATGCGGTAATTTACATGTCGAACATCCATTATAACTACGTTTAAGAGTTTTGGGCATAAAGTGGAAACTTGATATTGTATCTTTCAATTAATCTTTCTTTATAATTATTAGTTAATGTATCTTCTTTATAATTTATTCTTTGAAAATTTGGTTTTGTGGCAGCAAAGTGGGTAAAATGTATTCATAAATGAAATTGTTAAACTAGATAAACCAGTCTTGTTTGTAAAATCTCCATCCTTCTTATCATACATATACATTTATATGACCATAAATAATTTTCAGTCTTCTTTATATGCTACCTGTGTAATATTGTATGTGTTTTTGCAATGATAAGTGATTTTACTTATTATGTTGTGAGAAGGGCTACAAGAGACTGCATTACACCACTTGGATCTAAAACAAATTCTTCTGATTACGGACAAATCACATGGTTTTAAGAGAATATCTCAGACCTTATTTGTAATAAAAAGTTAGAACTTCTCCATTTAAAATCACTATATTCTTATTAAATCCGACGATACATCTTAAATGTTGACAAGTACCCAGATAGATATCTTTGCCCGCTTCTAATTTCCCTTAAATGATTAATAATGATCGAGGAATGTTGGTGTTTTGACAGAAACAATTCATATACACATCGCTCTCTTAATAAAGCGCCACACTATAAATAATGGCTCTTCATATCAAAGAAAGATTCCGAAATGCTGGCACTTCCCGTCCCTTCATAGACTCTCCAGAAACCAATTTAGCATTCACAAACACCTTGTCACGGCTTTTTACGAAGAGATGGGCATCCCCCCAAACAAATTACGTAAATTGACTTTGTAAGTAATGGCATCGGCTTTTGCGAGTGACGCGCATCCAATAAAGTAGTGACGTTAACACGACATAGTGGGACGACCATTAATCTCCCGCCCACGATCCGTCCAATCAGATTTCGCTCCTCATATCACCAGCGACCCACCGAGGATGGAAAGACGTCACTCAAATATCATCAGTCAACTCGTTATCTGCGAACAGGAGTCCCTCCTGATAAATGATACACTGTGCTGCGAGGTGGGAGGGGAGATTTACTACAGGATTCATCATGTGCAGCAGGGAGTGAATACTTTGGCAGGGAGTAAATTGTTTGAATGGCGCAAAATCTTTCGCAGAATGTTGATGAGTTGCCATCAGGCGTCTTCTTGTCAGTTAGGCATGAGTAGACATGGGTAAGAAACTAGAGAAAGGCAGCACCTTAAAGAAATGGCTTTTTAATAAAAGGCAGTTTACTATGAGGAAAATTCAACATAAAATAAATGCGTTTTTGAAAAAGTACCCAGAATTTTTTTGTGCATGTTTTTATACAATCTGAAGGAAACGGCAATGTTTAAATCTCTCTTTACCCCTCCTATCATTTGATAATTATCATCAAATATTGAGTTCTAGGCAGGCTGTTAAATTCAATAATGACCTTGAAATTTTGCTATTATTTTGAAGGATATAATTATGCTTTATTAATTTAATACATTATTTCATATAAAGATAACCCTGCCTTTGTGTTACTTGCCTGATGTATGTCTTGATGGTTGTTTGTTTATACGTACCCCAGGGAATATGGTTCCTGGTGGCCTGGTTGTAAGGTCTCATCTCTTAAGCCGTAGGGTTTCAGGTTCGAGACCAGATTCCCCCGAAGAACTCTCGTGTAAGGGGGTCTGTTGCAGGTTAAATCCGTCTGATCAAACGTCGCCCCGCTGATGATAAGAGAAGGGTACCAGATCAAGTATCGTCCTCGTAGGCCTAACCACGGTTCAAAATGATGAGGCTCGTCCCAATATAGCCTTAGTGTTGCTCTAAAAACGGGAAGTTAATACAACTACTCTAAGCTAAAACCTAGGGAGTGTATGAGATATAGAAATGAGCAACTTCGGTATTTAGGTTGATTCTTGCTGACCTAATGGTGTTGGATCAATTAATCTCTACAGCTGACATTTATCTTTTACGGGAAGGGCTGTACCGTTGCCAGTGAGTGCCCTTAGAAATCAGCCATAGTTCTCGCCAGTGTTGCTACCGTTGAGTTTGAATCGCTCAATATTTCTGAGTTTCTCTAGGAAAGTAGCAGTAGCGTGTGTGGTCTCTCAATATATATGGAAGAACAGACTGATATAGACTCTATATATACTATGGCTGATGAAAATATCAATGGCTCATCCTCAGAGTTTTTTTTTTATAAGAAGCATCTAGTCATTCTTGAAGTGACCATTAGCAGACAGAATGACTTGTAAGCACCCAGAAAAAGCGAACAACTTCTTATCCACATGATTATTGTGCTCTACCTGAAGGACAGTTTCTGTTAATAATATAAACTTTCCTTTCTGAAGTTACATAAGCTTTGTTGATTAATATATCAATTAATATTCTAATCTTCCATTCAAACTAGAAGATGAATCAATATTGGCTCATGACATTTTTATTGTTTTACAAGATATAATAATTTCTAATCATTCTTAATCTTAAGAGTTCTGTTTAAAAATAATTTTCTGAAAGCTTGAAATTCGGTCTCAGAATTACATTTTTTTTTATTCTGTGGGGAATTACTTTTGGCGTTAAATCGAAACATTGTGCCTACTAACTCTTTTCTGGATTTCTGTTTATTATATTGTATATAATTCTTATTTTATATACGTAAAGAATAGTTCTCTTTGGTCACCTTTCACTGTTCTCTGCCTTTCTATTGAGTACATTATTTTCAGTTCGGCACGACATGGACAAAAAAATCCTATTTCCTTCAACCTGGAAAAAATTATTTCTTAAATGCATGAAAAATAAAAACTGTTAACGAACCAGGTTAAGATTTTCAGGAAATTTTAAAAAGAAATTTTTATGTTAATTTCAGTATCTTCACTCACATGTAAATTTGATAACCTTGATCTTCTTGAAATAAATTTGGCCTAATTTGTAAATTACATTTATCTATTAAAATTATTATTATTTATTTATCTAAAAAGGAGATCGAAGCAATGACGATCAGACAATAACTTGAAATTTATTTAAACATGGTTACATCTCGTAACCATAATGAAAAATAAAAATGTATACTAATCGTAAGAAACACGTCTACTTTAAATACAAACAACGAAGACCAACATATCAAAATCAATCAGCCATTCCATCATATTACTTCTTTTTTTTATGTGCGGCGATAAACAAAAAAATCCTCTCCTTCAGTGATATGCTAATAAGAGTCATCTTATTAGCATATCGTATTAGATTTTTTTGCTATTTAAATGGTGGAGGTATGGGGACAGCACGACTAAGAACACCATCTAATTTTTGATTCGTTTGATTGCCAATGTTAAGATCACCTTTCAGTGGGTTCCGTTGCCTGTTCATGTGCACGGGAATGAAATTTCTGATGTTCTGAACCGAGAGGGCAGCCATAAGGATATTGCTCATAGTGCTTGACTTACTTTTTCAGATATCCGCACCTGGGTCCGGCAAGATACCATACATGCCCTTTTATATGAATGGTTTGCGGTAAGTTGCCCTGAAACTTCTTTAATATGGGTTGGTAACAGGTGTGATCAAACTACTCTCAATAGATTTCGAAGTGGACGCACTCGTGTACAACGTCATGTGACGGGCCGCAAAGTTTACCCCATGTGTCCAAAATTCAATTCGATTCAAGCTGCTCCTGCCAACATTTTGACCTGAATCAGTTTCAATAAAGGCCAATTGTTCTCGAATCCTGAAGCAGTGTTACATTGTTTGAAGGCGATAGGGCTCATGGACCTGGTTTGATGTTACTGTCAACCAGGTGGGATGATCCATGATATAAGCAATTTCTTGCTCGTGTGTGACTGCATCGAATCTGCTGGATTTGAAAAATTTGAGCTCGATTGCGGATGATCCCTATATAAATAGGATGATTTTGACTTATTCCCAGCAAATCTTCCTCAGAATGCATGTAATTTACACCAATTTTCGCTATTTTTAAATTGAAAGATTTTGAAAGATTTTCAGGCATATGTCTATATAAACTTAGATTTTTCTTTTTTTCGGCATTGGCTCATTTAGTCCAATCTCTTTTGGTGTACTACTATCGCCCAATTAGGTCTCTACATTGTTACTATTTCATTAATATCTGGAATTTTATGCATTTTCTGAATTAGTTCCTTTCCATATATTTTCGATCTTTTATATTAACCTTCCAGCGGGCGAGCGTATGTGAGAGATACACTAGAGATGAATTTTGTTTTATAACTTTAAATCTGGTGGCCCTGAGAACGTCTGCCATTGACTATTTGTCCCCCTGCCTTCGACCTACTTTCAGATGTCGTCGTAAGTTTGTGGCGTTAATAGGTCTCTTCCCGTCAGATATTTGTATTTTAGAGGTACGCGCAACCGTTCATGTCGTTTTTGTCACATCTGATTTTGTATGATTTTAGAAATAAATCCGCATTATTTTAGAAATCCGCATTGTTTAGCACTTACGAAGGAAAATGTTGAAAAAAGCACCCACATCTCTAAAAAGTGAGCTAAAGTTAAAGGTGCTAAAGAGAAAAGCTGACCTAGGTATTGAAGAAGTGGAGGATGTGACGTCAAGGAAAGAACTCTGCCAAAAAGAAAAGTGGATTAAAAACACGAGGTTCAATTGCGAGATTTAACAGAAATTTATATGTTTGGAGCACACCAAACACATTTGCTCGAATTTCAACTATTAAATGAAATAACAATGAAACCATTTTCTTCCTTTTCATATCTAATTTTCAATTACTTTTCCCTTTTAATTTATAATTTTGCACTTCTATATTTTGTATGCAAATTGTTCTGTCAAAATATCGAAAGTTTCATGTATATTATTTTTAGATCAATTCATTTAACCTGTGGTCATTTTATATTGTTATTGCAATCTATGCTTATATTGTTTCTGCTTCTTTTTAAGTAAAAGTTTTTTTAAATAATTGTAGTTATTAATCCTAAGCTATTTACAATATAATTTTAATAGTTACGCTTTTGAAAATTTGCGATTTACTATAGCGTATGTGAGAAATACGCACGACCTTTCATGTTGGTATGCCGGCCACACCCGCTGGAAGGTTAAAAACGTGCGTAACGAGCAATTGACTTTTTCCGGTCTTTATACATGTTTGCATTAGCTATTATCTGATCAAATTAATTTTTATACCAAGTAATTAGCTTTTTCTGATTTGGAAATATGTTATTTTATATATTTTAATTATAAAAAAAGCAAAAATTCATCTGTGATTTAATTATTCCAGATAAGTAGAAGTGACTACATTAGTTTATCCTGATGTTATACTATTCAAGCTGTTGATGAATAATTGAGAAACGATTTTCTATAAAGAAGTAACCACTCTAAAAACATATTATCATACCAGGAATAAACAGAAATGTATTACTCCAGATTATTGATTTTATTTTAAATCAAGCTTTAAGTATTTTTTGATTTGTGAAGGATGATCTAAATTCAGAATTGCAATAAAAGGATAAGATTTCAGGATATCACGAAGAAAAAAAATTCAAGGGAATAAATGATAAATGGATTTACCTGAAACAAAATTCAAATAATTTCCATTTGGAATCACAGGCTAAATCAAGATTTTATTCAATCCCTTTTCCATTACCATTATCTCTGGCTAAACAGGGGTAACCATCCGTTTTGATTTAACTGCAGTGGGTCGTCTTCCAGCACTCCCTGGAGAAATCGTGTGCGCATAATAGAAAACTTTGATTACCGAATTTCGGAGTGGGAGGACGAAAGAGTTGGCAACCCTAATGACAATCCCTGGGAAGGACGTTTCAAATTAGCCTCCTCTCAATCAGTCCATCCGAGGAGAATAATTAGAGGAGCAGCGTTTGTTCGGGACGCACTTAATAAACAAAACATTACCTTTTCCCGAATGAAAAGAATGGGTAATAGGGACGAGAAGAGGAGAATAATTAGAAATCTTTTGCAACGGTGGGTGAGCTGCCACTCCCTGGAGTGACCCTTTTCCTCAATCAAGAATTGAGATTGAAGGTGGATTGGAGGAAGAGGAACAGTGGCACAGAGTCAGGTGTGTGGGACAGGTGGGTTTGCGAAAAGAAATCTTTTTAGACATTTTTATTTAAGTTATCTTTGTTTTATGCTTATAAATATATATTAGAATATTGAATAACTTATAGCTGTTTTTTTAAGAAAATTAATGTCTTATTTAAAAAAAAAACATTAAACCGCATAATTCTAAAAGCATTGTCCATCACTAGCTTCTAATTTGTCTCATCTTTCTGGCAGCATTTGTATTTCAAGTCGGAAAAACACGTCTTTTGAAGCAATCCAAGAATCGACCCGATTCTTTTCATCTTCATAAGAACAGAATTGCTGTTCAGCCAGATCATGTGTCATCCACGAGAGATGATGGTAGTCGGAAGGAGCAATGTCCGTTGAATAAGGCTGGGGAGTAGTATTCCCATCTTAATGTCTTGTCACACGGAGAAATATCGTCACCAAACGACAACTAGAATGACATCACTATCGTTACACATGATTGGTTGAATTTCGTTTGCAAACAATATTTGCCTGACTATCGTCAGCATTTTCAAGCTGATTAAAAAAGCTGGTTTAATTGACTGGTTGCTTGAGGGTAGAAACAGAAAACTTCTAACGATATTTCACCGTGT
Source organism: Argiope trifasciata (assembly GCA_026543055.1). Classification (NCBI taxonomy): domain Eukaryota; kingdom Metazoa; phylum Arthropoda; class Arachnida; order Araneae; family Araneidae; genus Argiope; species Argiope trifasciata. Next base: position 710,121 of record JAPMOQ010001578.1, on the reverse strand, counting down.
GATAAGGCCTTTAAAATCTTCCAAGTAGTTTTTACTGGCAGAGAGCTGTCATGCTGCAAAATGACCGTGTCGTGTCTCTATTCGTATAGCGGCCATTTTTCCCTTCAATGCTATTTTTAATCACTCCAATTGTAGTCTGTAACGATCTTCCGTGATGGTTTCATTTGATTTGAGCAGCTCATAATAAACTATACCCAGCTGATCCCACCAAATGCAGAGAAGTTTGGAATCATAGATATTTGGTTTTTCTGAAGATGAAGATGCATGGCCGGGTTTACTCCACGATTTTCTACGCTTAAGATTATTGCAATGTATCCATTTATTATAGCCTGTTACGATACAATGTAAGAATCTTTTTCCTTTCTGCCGTTAAAGCAGTTCACACGCGGAAAGACGCCATTGACCAATGATGTTACATTAGAATCTTTCCTAATGCTTTGAAACTTTTCGTAAAAGTTGGGGGATTAATTTCTAATAATTCTGCAAGTTAAACTAGATTTTGACCTGAAGTAATGCTTCCAATTGTTCGTCTTCAAACTTCTTCGTTCTTTACCTTCAAGATAAAATTCATTATTTTTAAGCGGGTGATCAATATCTACACGTTGTTTCCAACAGAACACGGTTGCCGTAAGTCTTAGCATGTATTCTATGATATTCAACTTCAGATTTTTTTTGAATAAAATAGTGCAGTAAAATTATCCTCGAATACTCTTTTTTGGCTCTTAATTTGGTCCATTTAAAGCAATGAATAATCAAGTTTTTTGCACTTCCGTGAAATAACATACACTGAATTTTAAGGATGCTTATAGTACTAACAAACAGATTCGTCACCATCATAAACTAAGGCAATCATTTCCTGTTACGCCATCTGTTGGAAAATAGCTAGAACTATTCAATAATTATGTTACTAATATTTCGTCACTTTTTGATGCGCTTGAGTTCTTAAATTGTGCATCTTTCTGTAGTGAAATTTTTCATGGGAATGCAAATTTTTGATTCGATAGAAATGGCGCCATTTACAATGAATTTAATACATATATCTATATCTTGATATTACTATTTTCTTTATACCTGACTGATTGCTAAAGTGATTTTAAGACCTTAAAATTAATCATTATGTCTCGTATAACTAGGGAAATAATGTTTATTGAATTGAAATAATTTTATAGAAACTAAAATAAATAACTTTCCGTGTCTATATGTATATAATTAACGTTATTGTATAAAAACCTTTATAATTCAATCGGGGTCTTGCGTTCTATTCGCTTTTACTCACCCACACCGATGTTGTTCCAGTTTGAGTTCACTGACCATGAAAAACGCATGAACGATGTAATTCCGTGGTAAGAGCGAAAATTTTCAGATTAGACTACTTTTTTTAAACAAATCTTAAATCACCATAACAGAAGACATTCTTTGTTTTAATCCCTAATATCGAAATATCGAAACAATTTTTCATATTTTGCTGCAAGCTAAATAGCTTCATGATCAGCTTTTTTTCAACTTACTAGACTCTAGTTAGGTCTTTCTTTGCATTTTTTGCCTCATCTGATATCGCTGAAAATTATCAGTACAGTTTAAAAAATAATACATTGTCAACACGTGTATTCCCTCGACGATTGCTAGTTGACAGATTAAAAAAATCCCGTCACTCGATAGAGGTAAACTACCGGAAAGCTATTCATTAGTGTTATTACTAACGATGTGCCTAAAAGTATAATTAATAAATAATATTTTTTTAACTCTTTTGCCAATAATTTATTAAATAAATATATAACTTTCTTTTTTTTGTTACAATGTCACCGTTCAGTATAATACAAATACTTATTACAACTTAAGAAATTTTTCCTCAAATATTTCTGGAAAATGAAACACCAAATGTCATGGGTCAAGTTGTTAATCATAAAAAAATTAAGAACAATGTTTACATAATTTTATTTTATATCGAACTCATACTTTTACGAATTAAATATATATGCTTTTTGTTTTAATAATCACGCTGGAAAAACTACAGCATTAATAAAAGAAAACTGTTTGGTTATATTCTCGTAAGATGTATGGTCTACCTTTGAATGCTTCCCAGAATATCGCTTTTGATGAAAATTGCCATCGGATAAGAATGAAAGAGAACACAGAAAATTTATTGCACCATCTGTTTCAGTCTAGACCACATCACAAATAGTTTGTTTTGATAGCCTTGAGTAATCATACAGTTTATCCACAATTGTCATTATATTCTATTTTTGTCATTAAGCAATATTCCTCTACTGAAATGAGTTTTTAATCATTTTAATTCCATATGAGTTATTAATCGAAAATTTGTTTGCATCTTATTTGCTTACTATATCTTTGTAATATTTTAGTTGGTTTAATAACAATCAAAGAACAGTGTTTTCTGTATCGGTTCGTATTAATTCTGAAGTATCTAATTTCTTTGATAAATGCAAAAACATATTCAAAGAAGATCATCAAAGAAACATATTCTTCTTATATATTATATAACCAAAGATGGTTCAAAATGCATTTTATTATACCGGGTGGCCAGAAATAAAACACCCCTACTCTGACCTCCCTGGATATCGAACTACTCAGTGTAAAGGCTTGAAAATTTGTGGACATGCTATTCAAAAAATGGGGAAACGGATTTCACGAAAAAAAAATTTAGTTCCAGAAATCACCGATAGGTGGCGCTGTACCACTGGACGTATGCTGAAAAGACACAAAAACACGTTTTAAACACATTTTATTTGAAAGTACCAAGCATACATGAAACAAGGACGTTATCGATGCAGGGAATGCTGCTCAATATGGTTCCCTTCCTGAAGATGTAAAATGTGAAGTCTGTGGACAGCTTGTTCAACTGCGGATCGTAACTGGTCATCTGAGATGCTTCTCACATGCAGACTGATACTCTCTTTCAAATCTGCCAAGGTTATCAGACGTTCTCGATAAACAAGGTTTTTTAAGTGTCCCCAAAGCCAAAAATCACACGGATTAAGATCCGGTGAACGAGATGGCCAAGTTGTCGGAAACGCGCGACTGATTATTCTGTCAGTGGTGAAATGTTGGCGAAGAAACTGTTGCACAGGGAGTCCAATGTGTGGAGGTGCTCCATCTTGCATAAAAGTAATGGTGTCAAGGCATTGGCGCTGCTGCAAATGGGGTACAACAAATGTTTCGAGCATCCTTTTGTACTTGTTGGCCGTCACGGTACATGTCTCAAGGCCATTGGAAGTAACCTCTTCGAAAAAGAACGGTCCAAGGATGAATGTGGCTGTGAATCCACACCAGACTGTAACTTTCGGTGAGTGGAGTGGAATCTCTTGGAAGGTACGGGGGTTTGTCGTGTCCCATATGTGACAGTTATGGGTGTTCACTGTTCCACTGAGGTGGAAATGGGCCTCATCGCTCCACAGAATCTGCCACGGCCACGATGCATCCACTTCAACTCTAGCAAGAAATGTCAATGCAAAGGTCAGTCGCATCTCCCTGTCTGTGGCCAGCAATTGTTGATTAGGGCGGATTTTGTACGGGAAACAATGCACCATTTTTCTGAGTACGTTCCACACTGTGCTATAGGGAACACCCAAGTGTCGTGACACTGCACGTGCACTACTGCAGCCTAAAACATTATCCATTGACTGTTCAACAATACCGGTGGCAACATCTTCAACGACATCTGAACGAACCGGTTTGCGTCCTCGACCAGGCTGAACTCCAAGATGTCCAGTTTCCTCGAATCGAGCGATCATTCTCCTGAGAGCTTGTGGAAGCAATGGTCCCTTACGCAAATCCTTAAGTCGGCGAAACTCTCGAAGTGCTGCTGGAGCATTTCCTTTATTCTCGTAAAACAACTTCACAAGCAAAGCGCGTTCTGGCAGCGTGACAGCCATCACTAATAAGAATGACATTCCCCACCTTTTAACTTCTTTTATACCCAGAACATGGCTTCTAACCATGCTTTATGCAAATTTTTCTGGTTACAGTATGAAATTGCAGTTACAACGGGAGTTCTAGCTTCTTTACTATTTTTATTTTCCATAAGGGGCAGAAAAATTAAAAAGGAAGCACGGAAGCATTCCATTCCGCATAAACATTTTAATTTTTATTATTATTTGTGTCTTTTGATCATAGTTCCAGTTGTGCAGCGCCACCTATCGGTGATTTCAGGAACTAATTTTTTTTTCGTGAAATCCGTTTCCCCATATTTTGAATAGTATGTGTACAAAATTTTGAGCCTTTACACTGAGTAGTTCGATATCCATGGAGGTCAGAGTAGGGGTGTTTTATTTCTGGCCACCTTGTATGTTTGAGTATTTTGTGTAAATATTTAGTTGTAGTAAATCTGTGAAACGACAAAAAGAAATGTTTAGAAATGGTGAAAGTCAAAAAAAAAAATTGAATGCATGTTCAAACACAAAATGAATTGTTCTTATTAAATTTTAAAAGAATCAGAAACTTTTCTATAAGTTTTTTTAAGAATTATTTAAATTAACTGTGAAATTTACTTTTGTGACTTATAGTACTATATAAGCTCGATGACAATTATCTGTCAGCTCTTTAAGCCCAGTGAGATTCTCCCATTTTTCAGTAATGCCAACTAGAACAAGAGTATGATTTAGCGACTTAAAGATAGTCAGATTCGCAGCACAGCCCATTTTTGCAGGGGATAGGCATTCACACACCTCACAGATAGAGCAGATATACAACCTTGCCAGAACCAGGACGCCCAGATGGCAGGGAAGACGCTATTACTATGACTGGACGTCGCAGTGAATTGTCTTTGAAAAGGATTACGGTATCATTTTAGATAATTCGTTTTTTAATTGTCAGCAACTTGGTACTGAAATATCATAATATTTGATATCGAAAATGAAGTAATTTTAATAATAATTAAAGATGGAAATATAAACATAATATTAATTTTGTTAAACACTTTTAGGACATTTCTTTTTTTCTGATCACATGCAATGTTATAAGATCGTAATATTATAGTTATTATTTTACAAACAACCATCATAGATAGATTATTTTTTATTTGCGTATTTGATTTATATACGTATCCATACCTGGATTAACATTTATTGCCTCTATACAGGCATAAAGATAACGTGTATTAACCGTTTTCTGGGCTATTGGGTTCTGTAAAGAGGTAAAATCCTTCTGTAAAGAGGACTGGTGCAAGCGCACGTGATGCAATAAGTATCAAAATCGTACCCTTGACGTAGTTGGTGCTACTGAAAAAAACAAAAGACTCTCACTTGACTTAAATCCCTGACTGATCTGTTATTATGTTTGTCAAGTGCCATAAGTAACAATACAACAACAATTAATAATGAATAGGTTAATGTTGTTATTTTTCTTTGAATGGAAATTATGAAAAAGTGATAGTGGCTTATAGTAAAGAATTGTTTTTGACATTTGAGAAGAATTATAGTTTATTTATAACTTATTACTTAAAGTAGAAACTGATAAAAAGAGTTTGAATTTTAGTTCATAATTTTAAAAAAATTATAAGGTTTATTAAATTTATTTTCCAATAAAGCTAGCTCCTTGTCCTAAAGTCAATAGTTGACAACTGAAATAAACGCAAAAATATTCACTTGAAATATATTTATTTTTTACTGTCGAAAACATAATTCATAAGTGGTGAGGAAATTCTAACGTGAAACATCTTTGATGAATACTACAAAACGTTAAATATAAAACAGTCATCAGTTAGAAAACTGTTATCTTAAAAATAATTAAATATAAAACAGGTTTTAAATCAGGAAAAAGGAAAAAAATCCTGAAATAAAATAATATGAAATAACTTGATAAAAATCAGAAATAAAATTATATATATTATATATATATATATATAATATAATCAGCAATTTCTTTAATAATTAGGTACTTCAATAGACATTCAAAAAGAAATTCTTTCACGAGGAAAATCTAAAAATTGAGTGAAGTTGAATGACAATATCATTCTTAAGTTCATTTTTTCCAAACGTCTGTAGAAAGAGAAACTCATCTTTTTGTGAGAAAAGATAAATAACACTTTTTACTAGATATTTCTATCAAATTAGTCCGTAGAAACGTCAGTAAAGTGTCAGCTTTTCTCCAAATATAAGCTTATTACATCTTTCAAAGTATCTGAAATGGCATGCTGAAAAGCTGTCGAGAATATAATGCTGTTTTTTGAGACATCACATTTGAGAGGTTCATTTAGAGCAGATTTCAGATAGGAAAGTCTAGACAGTGAAATAGTTTTTCTTGAAGAAAGCAACCTTTAGAAATGAATAAAAATACTTTTAAAAGTATTGATTCTTTCATATCAAAATGAAACTTGTCCATACATGCATAAAACATACTTGAAATGTATTAACTGAGGAGGGTGGTGCTTACATCTTGTTTCGTTAATATGTGCATATGTATATGCAAACAGAAGTAGACCCTTATAAATAGATTCCCATATTTTGTAATAATGACGTTATTTCTCCATCAGAAAATTGTGGGCATTGTCTACGGTAGTGAATATCTTGGTATTGGCGGATAAAAGTTATGAAATATGTTTTTTTCGCACTGAATATTGAATTTTTACTAAATCTTTCATGGTATATTTGGCAATATTTTGAGGTGACTAATCCCCAGCATGCGGATGAAGCACAAATACTTAAAAAATATTTTGGATATTTTTTACCGACTGATTGAAAACAAAAGTATCACAATTTTAGTCACATCACTTATTATATTTTGTTTATTTGAATCTGTGATTTTTAATCATTGAATTTATATAGATGAAAAAAATACATTCAGGTATTCAGTCAACCTTTTGATATATATGCTCAGACATTTTTAAGAATCTATATTTTCAGTGTTAAATCTCAATTTCAAATTTTATCTATTTATGTTTTGCAATTATTGAGTTAAGTTTTAGTGTAAATATTTAGTTAATAAAATTTAGCAAAATTTAAAATTGGTGCACCGGCTGCTTGCCAAAAGCGGCAAGTATTTCTATGAAAATACTTTGCATTATGGGTTACCAACCCTTTAAATTTTTTCTGCCAAATTTTAAGAGAAAAATAATTACACTCCTGTCCATAAATTAAGGATGATGTAAGTTCAGGATAAGAAAGAGTCAGAAGCAATCAAATGTGTCATTTGTAAATCCTCTTCATTAAACAAAAGCTAAAAAGCAAAACAGCTATATGTTATATGTATATGTTTGACATATTAAAAAAAATGCGATTTATCTTCGCCCTAGAGACATTCCTATAGATTTGGCCTGTCATGGTTTCAATTTGAATATACCGATCAGTTCTGGAACCCATAATTATTCCTCCCCAAACAAGCAATCTAGCATCAGGGTAATGGTGTTGTTCAGTGATGTTCTCTTGGTGGTAAAGGGTACATGGCGCTCTCCGTATGAAAGCTTGGAGAGAATAAAAATCCAAGCTATACCTGGACTCGTTGGAAAACATCACACAAACCTACTATTGCAGTGCCAACAATTCATGCTGTCTAATCCTGACTAACCGCAGGCAAAAGTGTGTTGCAGTATGCGGAATACATACGGGCATATAGACCAATCTGCCCTAAGCATATGTTTGCCTTGAAACTGTCGTAGCAGTGACTGAAGACAGCTGACAAGACAGGTCTGATGCAGTTGTCTGTCTCTTTCTTTTGGCTGTAATTACCAAATACCCGTCCTCATTCGGCATTGTAACTCCGTGACTTGTATTGCAACGTCTACATTAATTACCCTAATCTTAGAATAGTTGCCAGAGACTGATGACACTCAGGGCGATTCCAAGTTTTTCGGATACTTCTAGATGGGTACGCTCACATTCCAGACAACCGAGGATTTTACCACTTAAAACAAATCCTCCAAATACGTCCTTTGTGCCATAGCTATTCGGTTATTACACTGAGAGGTAAATAAAGCGTTTGCTAAAAATATTATTTATTTGCCTGTATTCCTTATATGACACTCTCTTATTGTGACGATCCCGCCATTGTCAAACACTATCGGAGTTATCTGGTGGTTTCTTACAATTTGCATATGAGTTTTGAAGGTGTGTGTAGTCATTTTACAGGTGATATACGTATATAAGTGTTCGATTTCAGAGAGACTATGAATTATCCTTAATATTTGGGCATGAATGTATAATAGAAAGACAGATGGACGTCCTGGTTTGGGCAGCATAGTTTTTTTCTTCTGTATTCTGCCTGAGGGGTGTGTGGATGTGCAAGCGAATTTGGAGCATGAAGTAGCATAAAACAACAGACGCTCACTCACCTTAAATCACTGACATGTTTGTCAGTGGGATCATAAAGTGTCATTAGTTCCAACACAATGCAAAAAAGCAAATAGATTTCCTCCGAATGAATTTTGTTCGAGATTTCATAGAAATATGTCAATTGATCGTAGAGCATAGATCCAATTTAATTGTTCAGCTCAGAGATATTTTGAATTAATTGTTGCCAGACATATGTAATTCCAAAAACTAATTTCTCGGACTCATAGAAGCCTAAAACCTGAAGACTTATAACTCGAGATTAAAACTAAGTTTTGAATTTTTCGATAATTACAAAATATTCTATTTGTATATCTCGTATATGAGGAAGTAAAATGAGATAACGTCCCTAAAACTATATTTAGGAAATATAATTATGACTTTATTATAGTTATGTAAAAATATTTTAATCAAAATTATGAAGTTTTTAAATAAATATTCACATATTTTAATTTTTTTAATTTAAATGCAACAATTACTTTATTTATTTTTTTTGAAAACTAGGATTCAAATAATCATTAATATCCGGCTGCTCAGGTATAATGTGTAATTAATTTTAAGATAAAAATTTTGGGCATGAAATTTGTGGTTTCTGAAGTTTTAAGAGTTTACTTAAGTATCCTATGCTCGTTTTAAGTGTATTTTAATCTTCTTACAGTCATTATACATAGATAATTAGTAATCCTGATTTATTTAATAAATTTTCGAATTTTTTATTTAAAGTTCGCAAACAATTTTTTTGATTAAAACTTTAATTTGTTATTTTTGCTATAGATTTCATTTAAATAGTGTTTTTGTCTTGACATATTCTTTCTACTGTAAGAATTCAAGTGCCTGCGAAATTATAATGGGGTTTCAAAACTATAAGGTTGGTTAAAAAAATCAATTGTAGTATTCAAAAACATATCATTCTTCAATCATTTTTTGATTGCAATAATTTTTTGCAATCAATCAAGTAACAAATGATATATTCCATATTAAAATTTGAACATTTGTAGCATCCTTTTATGCAAAGCTTTTGGCATGAAATTGTTTTAAAAAGCACAAAAAAGAATTCGTCATTTAAAAAAATTCTTATAAATGAGATAAACTTTGATGAGAAAATTAACATGAGAAACTCATTGGAGTTGATAAATGATAGTTTATTGACTTCTTAATAAGCTGTTATAGCTGATTTGTATTGTTTATTTCTGCTGATATTTCATTAAACGTTATAGAAAACAACCGGTTGTAAATATTCTAGTTATATCAAACTCCAAGTTATAAAGACATCTTTAAATAAAAGTAGATTCATTAAAAAGTCCTTTTTTTTCAAATAATGAACTAACATTTTGACAACATCGTCACCTTTCAGCTCTGGTTTTGGAAGCTCTAAAATCCATCTCGATCATACTTTAATAGACGTTGAGAGCATCTTTTGCGTTTCTAACGAATATTCATGAAACAACTATTACATATTGAAGATAATAAAAAGTTAATAAAGAAAGTATAGTCGATTCTTTATCAATTTATGATGGATATTTTTTAATGGAAGAAAAGTGTTCTCTGCTCTTGACATTAATTGGTCGGAGTTTTTTAAATGGGATATTTTTATGAGAATTCTTCCAAATTCCTTATAAAGTTCAAGTATTAGAAAATTTTCTGCCAGACATGTGAGTTTCTTCTTTACATTTTTACATCCTCGCACATGTCAAAGGGAAGACATATCAATCATTAAAAGGTTTCTTTAAATTATTTTTGAAATATTTTTTTATAATTTATACTTTAGTGAAAACAATATATCTCAAAAAGGCAAATGTAGATTCTTTAAATCTTAGTTACTATCTGGCAACATAACTTGATTTTTGGAGCAATTCAAATTAGGTTTTGAAAATCACTTTTTAACCGGTAACTTCAAAGATATTGCAGTTATCTATATACTTTAAATGCAAAAGTCTTTCATCATAATGAGCCAAATTTGACCAATTGATATATTTTTCTTTCTTCAACATTAAGAATGTCACAGCTATATGAAAATACCAATCGTAATGTATATTTATATGTGGGGGTTTGGGGCTTTTTGTTATGGGGACTTTGGACACACTTTTTATTAGTGAACAAGGCTAAGTTGTAAATAGTGTTCGCACATTTTATATGCTCACTGAGATTTTCGGTTATTTGAGTAAGTTTATATATAATATATATAAATTTTATTATTCCTTATATGTTAGTAATAAACATTTGAAAGAAGGATAGTTTTGTGACTGAGAAAAACTAAAGAAATTTTCTTGAAGTTCCGATATGATAGCCACTACAATAGGTAGTCTTTCTATAGCAATCATTCTAAAATACATTTTTAAACTGTAAAAGAAAACACAATAAATGACTAATTACTAATCAGGGCTAATTTCAATTTTATTGTGTTTGCACATAACTAGCACAAAGCAGATACTAAATATAATAATGGCAAGGACATCCATGGAGTTACTATATCCCATCATTTTATAAACCTTCTCTTTCATAGCCAAACAATCATTACATAATAATTCAAAATATGGACAATATCTTACATGACCAAAAATTCTAGAATCAGTACCAAATATCCAGGATTTGTACCATTTTTCCTCCAAAAGATCTCCCAAGACTGTGAACTTCATCAATTAGAAACAGAGTCTCAGAGCGCATGTAGAAAGCGGCCAACTCTATCTACAACTTAGCCTCGTCCACTAATTGAAATAAATAAGAAGTGTGCCCAGAGCTGGACCTGCGCCACTTTGCCTAGAGTGTCGTCCGGTCCCAGTGGTCTGCACATTTTCTCCGTAATTTAGTTCGCGGAGAAAAAGGTCGATCCACTAAAGAGCCGGATACAATCTCCCGGATTATTCGTTTCGCATTTATTTTATCCTCCATTCGGTCGCAATTGGGGGGCGGCACCCTCCTTTGTTAACCAGCTCCCCGCATTAGGAACTCCGGGGGGGGGAATGCGTGCCGGCTGGATAATGCGACTTAGATTACTTTTGCTCCTTGCCCCTCCCACTCACCCTTTCGCCCATCCGGTACCGTCCGGTCCTTTCTTTTGGTGGCATTCTGTGATTGGATGATTTCTTCACCTTGATTTGTTTACTATATATCCTTGGAAGAATATATGGGCGTATTATTTAAGAGAAAATGACCCGGTTTCTGTACATATGTCTGTTTTTCGTACAGCGCATTAATTATAATCAACTGATGTAAACTACAGAAAGCTTCATTGATTGAACGGAAATTTAAAGATCAATAACTTATAAGCACGTAAATATATCAGATTATATTTTAATTTATTCTTTAAAATTGCCCTATTTCTAATTAAGTAGAATTTATTAGTTCCATACCTTATAATTTTAACCGAGCAATTCTTCTTTGTATATATATAAATATACTTCGTGTTATCTTCAAAACTGTTTTAACAGTTTCGATCAAATTTTATATTTAAATAACGTTTTGCTTATCTAAGTATAAGAAATAAGTTTATCTATACTTTCTGTGAATAAAACACGCGCATATTTTATAACTAAACATTGGAGCTTTATTCTATCTTCTCTTATGCTGACAGTGTTATATTGCGATGTCTATAATATTGTCTCTGAAATCCGTGACAAAAGTATAGATATTTCTAAGTGGAATGCTATCCAATATATCGGATCAGATTTCACTTGGAAAAAAAAATAAATGTTAGCTCAAAAATACAAGTAATGATAGATAAAATGTAAAATAAATACTGTAATATAGCATATTTTTTTCGAAAAACGTGTTAAACTAAGCGCATTCAAGATTTTTTTAAATTTAAATTAATGGATCATATGTTAGTAAGAGTGAGAGGTATTCACAGGTAATTTGTTTCTAAATAATTATTACGAAAAAACACCATAAAAACTTCCGAGTGGATATTTAAGCAGGTAATAATTTTTTATTTATACCATCAGATAATATTGCTTCCTCGTGTATAGATATCTTACATTTGTTATATTAATGAGTAGATAAATTTAATTAATTTAATGTGAAATACTAATGCCGATAAAGATCATAGATGTCAGACCAAAATTTGTACTTTAAGCAGCATTAAGCGTTAATGCTGCGAAAATGGTAGCCCAAGATTAACAGAGAATTCTTAATTTGTATTATATTGCTATTTGATCGCCAGACTCTGAGTTGAAGTTGAAAAGAAGTTGTATTTATATTTCCTTCTATCAATTCCTATCTGATAAAAGGAAAAGAATATTTCCAATTACTAAATAAATTCTTATCATCTGAGTTTTTATATTATTAATAAAAACTTTCTATTATTCACAAATGCACTCAAAACGGTTGACCTTCAGCTTTCCGCGAACTATTTCAACAAGCAGTTTAGCGTAAATGCAAACATAGATAAACATATATCTTGGATGAACATACAATATTTTACCCAAGATTTCATAGAATGCAGAATTTCTGAGCTCGAAGTATAGACAATAACAGATGATAGGGGAGCGATAAGAATGATGTCGATTACAGTTGTAATTATCGTCTACACTATAGAATCCGTGAGAAAAAATATAGAAAATGAAAGTAACTTTTACTTGTACTGTGGTTATGTATGAATGTAATCTATACAGTAGAAATTTGAATAACATTGCTTGAAGCTTCATAATTCTACATTTGAAATGAATTTTAAACACTCAATTGAAATGAATTTTCAATTATGACTAAAGAAAAAATACACACAATGGACATAAAAACTATTTTAATCTGATTTTCTTTTCCAACTTTGTAATGAAGAATATAAAAATTCCAAAATGTTTATTAAAAGCTAATTATCACATCTTCTTTGTGTAGATTTTCAGTGCCGACTTGCAACCTAATATCCCAAGGAGTTAATTATTCAAACAAATTTCTATGTCACTTAAAAATGAATGGATATAAAACTTACAAACTGTAACTGAGACAATATTTTTATTGCCGGTAATCCATTAGTTTCCAAAATGGAAGCAGTGTATCAACAGAGTTTGGTTTTCTTGACAAAAATAATTCCGATTTCTTTTACATCCTATAAATAGCAACTTTCGATTTTCAATTATTTCCTTGTCATTGATTTTTTTTCAATTATTTCCTAGTCATTGAATTTCTTCAATTATTTCCTAGTCATTGATTTTTTTTAACCTTATTTCACCTAAGTTGCTGTACTCTTGTTTCGCCGAAGAAGAAAGAAATCTTCTAAACTAAATAATTCATCTCCTCTTTCCTAATCGAAACAGGGTGTCCCAACTTTCTCCTTCCTTTCCAACTTGCTCCTTCATTCCCTCCTTCTTCTAATGAAAGATCTACTGCATACAGCCCATCGTTAGATCACTTTTAATGGACCATATATTTTCAAGAAAGTATAACTGGAAATACTGTAGTAAGTATTGTCATCACAGATTAAAGACTCGTCATCTGATTACGTTTTCCTATACAGCAACGCGTCTCTATATATGCAGTTTTAATATTGCAGTATTGCAGTTTTTTTATGCAGTTTTAAACTTATGTGAAGTTGGAGGAAAATTTATCTGAAATGTTCTTTCTATGAAAAATATCATTTAAAATATGTATAAAAAGATAATTTTATCATTCCTCTCAAGCATAAAAAGCTGATTTTAACATTTATCTCATGTGTTCTTAACCGTGAAAAATATCATTTCAAATATGTATGAAATTTGATTTTATCATTGGTCTCATGTGTGCTTTCCATGAAAAATATCATTTAAAATCTATATAAAAAGCTGATTTTTGCATTCATGCCAATAAAATATTGTTTATAGACAGATATTAGCAGTTAAACTTATTTAATACTTTTAGCAAATTGAAATATTTTTCTGATAACAAACTTTTTTATTCCAAACGTATAGCTCAAATCATCTACATGCTTACACAAATATTTTTCAAAACTAGCATGAAAATAATATCTAAACTCAACGTCACGTGCATTCTAAATAAAATATTCTACAAGGCCTTTTAATAATTCGTTTTTAAAACTGTTCTAGAAAATCTATCTTAAAAATATCATTTTAAGTACGAATGGAATATATATTTTTAAAATAAGCTACGTATTTATTTGAATTTGCATGAAATTCAATTCAATGGATTTGTTTCTCTCTGCCATCATAAAACATATTAGAATCCATTGTTTACGAGGACATTTATGTATTTGGTAAAGAATGAAATGCCATATTGCTGAATAGAATATTTTAATCTAAGGAAAATTGAAGTATATTTATTCCCTAACGTCAACAAATACTGAAATGATTTAGATATATTGCAATGACATTAATATTCCAAATAACAAGAACCTATTTATGCATCACTTATTCAATTTATGATTATCTGTGTTTTTTTTTATCTTTTAGATTAAACATTGAGTGCTTAATAAATAAATTTATTTCAATTGTTCTCACACTTATTACTTTTAATGGATTTTGAAAAAAATTCAAACTTAATGAGTGTTTTCCCTTTGCCTGCTTCAATTTCTAATTATTACAATATATTTTTTGAAAGGAAAAAAAAATATTTTTACAAACCAAACATTTTACTGCAGTTATTTAAAAAAAATGTGTTAAATATTTAATAGATGAAAATAGTAAAATAGGTGTATTTAAGTCATAATTGACAAAGAAATAAAGCTGCCAAATGTTTAAATTTGAATAATAATTCTATATACTAATTATTAAATGCTTTCAACTATAACTTAAAGTCTAGTAAGCCGAAAAAGAATGTTGATGAGGATATAGGAAAGCATTAAGAAATGAAATACATCAAATCGCGAACTTTCAATCATTTCATTTCATAACTAATGCTTTATTCATATTTCAGAACTCTATTTTTTATAATAGCTGCTCTAGTAAAGTAGTCCTATATGAAGTTGACATTGTACCTCTGACCACGTGATTTAGGATTGGTTCTTTTAAATATTTTAATAAACTAACCTGTCTTGGAGATTTTAACTGAACTTCTAAATTCATTTAAAATTGGATGAGTAATCAACGTCTAAAGAGATACACCCCACTGGAATATGTGTAGAAAGAGTTTTATTAATTTTAAGTTGTTCCATCGACCACTCTTTTGCCACTCACAGTGTCTCTGGAGAATGTTAGTTTTGATGGTGATTTGAAGTTCCATTCCAATAAACAGGTGGATCACTATGACCTTTTAAAACAGTTGGTTTTAAAGGTTGTTAATTGTATCCTGAAGTCTTGGTAATCCATGCAGATAGCAGCAGAATTGGTGACAGTAGGACTGGGAGTGGTGTTTTCGTTAACAATTTTGAGGACGAAAGTAGACTCAGCATTCGAAAACTCTCACTATTGCTCATTCTTTAGATTACAGATCATAGCTGTTGGCGCAGCTCTTAATTATGCCCTGACCACTGACAGAAATAGTATTTGGATTTTGACTGATAGCAAGAGTGTTATTCAGTATTTTAAAAACTGGCCAAAAATATTTGATATCCCATACTAGGATATTTTGCAGCTTCTCTGCGAGATTGGCTTGAAAGCACCTGTATGTCTTCAGTGGATTCCATCGCACGTTGGGGGTGTATAGTAACGAGAAAGCAGATATTTTAGCCAGGAATGCTTGTGATCTTCAGATAAACAATTCAAATAAACTTAGCCCCTCCAAAATCCACTCCTTACACAGACAGCAGTTGCTGTCTGTATGGTGTCTTCCACCAGTTCGCCACTGGTATGCTGCCAATAGTCCTGGTCTGTCCCTGTCATGCAGTTGTCCCCCAGCATCTTCAATCGGCCATGGCGAGGCTTAAAAGTGACCATCTAAAATGCTTAAGATTCTTGAATGGGGAGGGGAAATTCTCTTCTTGTTCTTGTTCCCTCTCTGCCAGTCCTACCCACCTGCTTAATTGCCTTGGAGCCTCCTTGAGGCAGCTGTGGGATGAACAGGATCTGTTCTATGAGAATCTGGCACGTCGGGGCCTTTTTGCACCTGATTTAGGTTTTCGTACTCAAGGGGAAAAATAACAGCAACTTCTTTTTAGAATTCGCATCCATCTATTGCTTTCAGTGCCACCTGCTTGTAGCCTTTGAAATTAAATGCGAATCTTCTATATCAGACTTTTATGGTAGCTAAAACCTCCATTTAATTTTTTTCGTCATTTATTTCATCTTACTCAGTTGGCGAATTATCTACATTTTAAAAATAATAAGGAAAGTCTTGGAACAGAGTTCACCAGCAAAAGCAACTAAGCCAGTTTCAAATGAGTGATCGGACCATTAGAAATGTCATTAAGGTTCACCTTCCCTCTTCACTCCCTTTTAGAACGGGATTTAAAAGAAAGAAAAAATGTGTAATGCATTATGTCAGTGTTTCTCAACTTTTTAATATTCACGGCCCAATTTTCAATCATAATTTTCATTGCGCCCCCCCCCTCTCCACCACATACAATAAAATGTATACAATAATAATGTATTTTGAGTATTTTGGAGCTAACCCTACACTACAACCTTAATTTTAAACTTTACAAATTATTAAGAATACGGAAATTTATTGACATTTTGCAACCCCGATCTTCAGCATTGAGAAAACAAGAATCCTATGCCTTTTTATTGCTATTGTGCCCCGCCATGTCGGGCATTCTCACGGTTTCGCGAGAAGTTTCGATTTGTCTGGTCAGCTTAAAAGTTAAGTTAGGAACGTGCGCAGATGTGAACAAACGTTTTCTCAAAAGGAGAAGGAGCAAGTTGTATGACGCCAATTTCAATTCCAGACAATCTAATTCGAGTCGATTCTTCTATCGCTATTAAATCTATTCTGAATATGTGTGTTATATCTATTTTTGTGTAATTGCAATTCACCGTATTAAATATTCATAGCAGCAGATTTATGCAGAATCATGGATAAATTTTTAAGCCGGCGTAAGCGAGCATTAGACGATAGACAAGCATCAACAAGTACACAGACGAGCGTGGTTCCGAAAATAAAATCAAGAAAATATTCTCAAGAATACTTAAATTTTTTATTCACTAGTACTGAAGTAAATGAAGAAAGGCCCCTGTGTATCAATTGCTCAAAAATGTTGGCAGCAGACAGCATGAAACCTAATAACTTAAACGACATTTGGAAACGCTTCATAGTGAGTACGTAAACAAACCCAGAGAATTCTTCGAATTAAAATTAAAATCATACGAAAAGCAAAAATCATTGTTTTGAATGAATGTCTGTGAATGAAAAAGCTTTAATTGCCTCTTACAAAGTTTCATATAAAAAGGCCTGATGTAAAAAACCTCACACCATTGGTGAAGAGCTTATTTTGTCAACCTCAATTTAAAGCAATTGCAGTCTATACCTCTTTCAACTGATACTGTTGCCCGTCGAATTGCTGATATATAGCTGAAGATGTAAAGTGTCAGCTTTTGTTGAAGTTATGTGACAAATTGTTTTCAATACAACTCGATGAGGCAACAGATAGTAATAAAGATGCTCATTTCATTGCCTGTGTTAGATTTTGACATTTGTCAGTAGTGGAAAAATTACTTTTCTGCAAACCAATAGAACACAAAGCAGCAGCACCCGCATTATTTGCTATCTTAAATGATTTTATGGACGAGGCAAACATAGAATGGAAAAATTGCGTCGGAATATGCACCGATAGTGCTCGTTCCATGTCCGGAAGATTCCAAAGTATTCAAGCACTTGTGAAACAAAAATCGCCACAGTGCGTCTGAACACATTGCATGATCCACAGAGAAGCTGTGGCTTCCAAAGAAATGGGTTCTGGTTTGGATATTGTGTTAACTACGGTTGTAACAGTAGTAAATTATATAAAAATGAGAGCCCTGAAATCAAGAATCTTTTCCTCACTTTGTAAAGACATGGGTGCAGTACATTCAGCGTTACTATTTTATTGCGAGGCAAGATGGTTCTCACGAGGGAAATTTTTGAAACTTGTTTATGAATTAAGAGAAGAAATCGCCGTTTTCCTAGAAGAAGAAAATACACCGGGAGCTGAGAATATTCGCGATAGTTTATTTGTGATGAAATTGAGCTTCATGGTCGACATATTCGAGAAATTAAAAAAACTTGAATCTTCAACTTCAAGGAGCAAATACATATATATTGGATACGAGTGATAAAGTTAATGCTTTTTGTAGGAAATTGGAATTGCGGAGCAGAAATTTAACTGCGGAGCAGAATTTTAAAAAACTTAACAATGTTTGCAAATTTGAATGATTGTATTAAAACTTACAAGGCTGAAAAACAACATGTAAAAGTTGTTTTTGTACCCATTGAAAATCATTTAGCAATGCTAGCAAAGGATTTTAAAAAAGTACTTTCTTGCTGACGACAAACTGATATCAAGTTACAAGTGGGTGAGGGATCCATTTCAAAATACTCCCAATGGTCTCTCAATTGAAGAGGAAGAAACCTTCATAGACTTCACAGCAAGCGGCGAAACCAAAAGACAATTTAGTAATAAATCACTCTTTGCACTAAAAACAAGGGCATTTCGCATTCTACTACCATTTTTAACATCTTACCTTTGTGAAACTGGTTTCCTGTGGTGGCTTCTTTGAAGACAAAATATAGATTTCAGCTAAATACAGAAAAAGAACCGAGAGTATCTATTTCTAATATTAAACCCTCCTTCGAAAAACTTTGCTCTACAAGACAGGCCCAAGGAAGTCACTAATAATTATTAAATTTGTTTTTAATTTAGTAAGTTATTTTAATTTAATAAGTTAATTATTAAATATGTCGAAAGGTATTTTGTATTGTATGTGTGTGTGTTCTTTTCCTTTCAGTCACTTAATCAATTTTTTAAAATAACATTTTCTTTTGGATATGCTCGCGCCCCCCCATTAATGTTCTCGCGCCCCCCTAGGGGGGCGCGCCCCACAGGTTGAGAATCACTGCATTATGTACAAAAAAAGCGTGCGAAAAAGTTCAGTAGACAAAACCATTGAATTAACTTTGATAGTTTTGGTTGCATATAAATACACTCCTTGAAATGACAGCACGGATCATTTGCTCTACTTTCCACCACCAGTTTTGAGAGAAAGTGAAAAAACAAAACTTCATTACACATTTGTGTAAAATAATGCTACAAAATTTTCAAATTATAATTTTGGATATATCCATTGTTACTTGAGGTAATTTAAAATAATAGCTAAGCTATATATTGTCAATACTGTGTTTGATTTTTTAACCAAGTTTGTAATTTTGAAACCCCTCTATAATTTCGCAGAAACCTTGAACTCTTATATTTTAAAGAGTAAGTCTAGACAAAAATAATATTTAAAGGAAAACTATAGCAAAAAATAACTAATTAATGTTTGGGCCAAAAAGTATGTTTGCGAAATTTTAAAAAAATTCAAAACTCCATTTAAAAAATCAGAATTCATTTTTTTTTATAAACTAATTATCTATCTATATATGATGATTGTAAAAAGATTGAAGCAATTTTAAATGATCGTAGAATAATTAAATAAACTCTTAAAACTTAAGAATGTACACATTTTTTTTCAAAAAATATACTGCCTTAAAACTAATTAAATTATAGCTGGAGAGGCTGATGTAAATGATTATTTCTATCCTAAATTTCAAAAAAATGAGCAAAATAATCGTAACATTAAAAACAATATATGGGAGTATTTAGTAAAAATATAATGTCATTATTATATTCTCAAATTATAATTTTAGAGACGCCATCTTATTTTTTACTTCCTCACTTACAAACTATACAAATACAATATTTTGCCGATATCAAAAAATTCGAAACCGGAAAGATTATGATACCAAAACCATTGAAATGTTTCATTTTTTTTTTCACTTAATTTAATAAAGCATTAACTCTAGATGTGTCGGAAATTTTTGTTTGCCTTTAACTTCCTTACATTGTCAAGCAAAATCTTTAAAAATATTTTTTTAAAATTATTTTACAGGATATCATGCGGAAGAGTTCGCCATACCCATCCACTGCATTGATTCTAAATATTTTACTTTATAAGAATACCCACAATACATTGATACATCATAAACGGTCATCTACACACAAAAAAATTCAATGATGAATGATTTCACTTATTAGCATTGATATATTTAATAAGTATTCTCCAGTCAGAAATCAAGTATTGAGCTCAATTGATATTTAGTCATGGGACAATTAAATCTCCATATATATAGGGTTCGCAAAACCTTTCTCAGGGCTTTTATTCCTTAAATATTGATCACAGAAATATACTGTAAACTCCAACGATGAGTAATATAGATGCACAATATTATGAAGTCGATAAAAGTTTTTAGGGAATTCAACTTTGAAAAATACGAAATCTAAATATTTATACGGACCCAACCTCCCCAAAAAATTTCCAATGTGTCAAATGTGCCCCCTCCTTTAATAAGGTTATGTTAAAATTTCAGAATTTTATCACAAAAAGTCCCAAAGATATGAAACTACATAAATGCAGACTGGAGTCACATTTCAATGTCTGGATATGAGTTCTCAAAGAAAAAAAAATCGTGTCCGAAGTCATACTTTAGGGATCGTATACAAATTAATAAAGAAAGTAATGATTGAATAAAAAATAGCGATTTTCTATTTATTAGTTCAAAAGTTTTATTTGAGAAATAATAACTTAAAGGAAAGATTACTTAATGAAAGATTTACATGTTTTTTTAAAAGTTCATTGATTGTGTTATTTTTAAGTTACATTCTGTAATTTCAGATTAAAAAAATTACATCATTTTCAAGACCCCTATTGTTTAAAATTTGTATTTAAATTTTCATGTCATTCCGTTGAAATTTTATGCATACCTTTATTAGAGGAGGATTCACATTTTACCTTTTGGAAATTTTTTTGTACCGAGTCTGTATAAAACTTTAAAATTTGTATTTTTTTAATGTTTGATCCCCTGAAAATTTTAATCCACTTCACAACATTTTTCACCTTTTTTTACTCTTCATTACGCTTTGTAATGAAGAGTATTTGTTTTTGATCAATTAAGGAATAAAAGCTGTGATTAAGGTTTTTGAGACGCCCTGTAGAAGTAAAAAGAAGATAGAAAAACAGGTGAATGGACGAAGTACAAAATAACTGGAAATCTTTAAAACGATATCATTAAAATATTATTAACAAGCATCAAGTAATTTTAAAATATTATTTATCAGAATTTGAAGCATAAATAATATGCTCAATGAAATGTCAAACATAAATTACAATAAACATTTTATTGAAATATTTTATCAAAACATAATTTTTAAAGTAATCCAAGTGAACTAGATGGTAGGAAATATTATCTGAATATTGATAAAAAGATTTCAACAAGATATAGATCTCATTCTCAATACTGAATCTGAAATGAAATAAAAAGCTATACCAAAAATGCATTCACCGATCCAAATGGTTTAACAAACTTTCAATTCTCATCGCTACTATTTCATAATCAATATATCTAAAGCCTCGCTGAAATTTAATGGATATAACTTCCTCACTTCAGACACTCAAATACAGACATCATTTATAACGGAATCAAATAATTCCTAGAAATGCGCATTTCGTGTGAAAAGAATACGGTTTATCGTTCTAATAGCAGATAAATACCCGGAGAGAGGTTTTAATCCAATCAATACATTCATTGCTGAATTTCCCATCCTTTCTGCCGATTCCCATTAACTGAAATGTATCTCCATACAGCAGCATCTTTTCTTTTACCTAACGGCCACTCGATAAATTCTGTTTATTTTTTGATAAAATGGAGTGATTTCTTTTCGCCATTCAAATCGATAACGGAACTTTACATGCGGGAGACCCAATCTCTTCCGGTCCCACCAGTGGTTGAGAATACAGCCTCCCTAAAAATAAAATTCAATTCAATCTACCCCATCCTAAAAATACAGTACTTCCGCAAACTATAAAAGAATTTAGAAGGAAGAAGGAAGAAAAAAATCAAAGGATGCAGCGAAAAAATTCCCCAGTGTTTACATTTCCTTAATTTAAGGAGGAAGCTATCTCAGCGGTGCGGAGTCATTAAGTTTATTTAAGTACAGATTATATTTTTGTATAGGCCAACCGAGAGCTCTCCTTGCAAGAATGATGGTAATTACATAGATGGGTTTTTTTTTCATGCTGTGTAGTTCGCACCGGTCATTCCTAACGGCTAGAACAGCTGC
The DNA here is from genome assembly GCA_026543055.1 of Argiope trifasciata. Classification (NCBI taxonomy): domain Eukaryota; kingdom Metazoa; phylum Arthropoda; class Arachnida; order Araneae; family Araneidae; genus Argiope; species Argiope trifasciata. The sequence goes on along the minus strand of JAPMOQ010001578.1, from coordinate 687,687 downwards.
GATAATTTCTGGATAGTTGTGCATCAGAAGACATTTCCTCGATAATGAAGCCGGGATTATATGAAGTTTGGGTCTACTAAATTTTTTACCCGGGGTTACGCTATCTTAAATAATTACTTTTTCTGACTCCTTTTTTTAGATTTCTTTGGCGATTTTCAACTAGTTATGCCATCAAATTCGAGAAAAAAAATATAACACTATATATAGCGTAGGGTCAAACAGGAAATCCTTATTAACTTTTCAATAGGACTCATAATACTTTTTTTGAGAATTTAAGAATGAGTGTTTTTCCCTCTTCACTTTATTATAGTCAGATCAACCGCTTGATATGGGATCATTACTTAAGCATTTGAGTAAGGATGTAGTTAAGGTGCAAGACTTTGTTATGATGCAATTCCTAAAAGGTAGTAAGGCATTCAAACAGTTAGATTGCTTTGTTTGTTATTTGTGCAAGAACCATTTTATAACCAATTCGTGTCAATCATACGGTTGAAACTACATTTGTTAGTCAATTACAAAGTTCATGAATTTAAGAAAGAAATAAAGTATGACCGGAGAAAAATCTATTTTATAGATATAATAATCTGTATCAGAGATATAAAAATCTATATATAGATATATAATGCTATAATAACATTATTTCTTAATAGGAATGTATTTAGGAATGAATATATTCATCACTTGCAGGAGACTTAATGATTTAAAAGAATCACCTAGTTAAAGCAATGTGCTTTATTTTTGCTTAGAAGTCACTAAATGAGCTTGTAATATCAAATTGCATGAAGGTTCTGATTTGGAAAACCAGAAAAAAATAAACTTGTAGGATTATACTTAAAATGTGTGAATACTTAAAACCTAATCTAATTTTTAAACCAAAGAGGTGATCTATCACAAAAAAGAAACATTCTATTTTGAAGTGTAGAAAAATGCATAATTTTAATTAATATTTATAAAAAAGTGAGGTTATGTTTTATGTTTTTTAAGTAATTTTCCTCTATGAAGGCATTAGCGATTCTTTTTTTGGTTCCTAATTATGAATTAACATTAACAACAACCTTGAGATGAATTAACTATTCCGGAGGCAAAAATCAGGGTTATAGCAAATACATTAATTTTGCTCTGTCTTTGTGGGCCCACGATGTGAAGATATTTCCTGAAATATTCTGTATCAGGCTTGAATACTGGAAAATGAATTGCTCATATAGAAGAAAAGTCCTCTTTCTAGTACTGATTGTATAGCAAGCCACAGTTCCGAGTTCTATGGGCTGTTCTTAGGGTTTGAATGTAGGTTATACATTTCTCTCAGCACTTTTTTTTTCGTTTGGAATAAGAGGTTGTTTTCTTTTATATATGTATTCTTCTTCTTCCACAATATATGATTTAATCAATACATTCGACGTCTTTTAATCTGCACTTTAGCAAAGGCTTGCTTTTCTTTATTTAACCTGTTCTATATTTCTTGCATATTTGATATCTTTCATTTTGGAAATGCTACGTTTCCTTTAATCCGAAGTTCGACTTCTTTTACTGCACAATTTGAAAAAACGCCGTTTTCTTTTATCTAAAGGACGCGACTTCTTTCGCCATGTATTGAGGAAGATTTCCATACTACTATTAATATACAGATGCTGCCTAATTTGACCGAAATAAATAGGAATGATATTAGGATTCAGAAGGATAAAGAATAACTCTACAGCGTGGAATCCCAAACGACGTTTGTCCTCCCGCTGGTGTGGTGTGGAGAGGGGGGTGCCAGTTCAGGTGTCGTCCTCGTCATCTGATCTTGGTTCAAAATGACGAGATCTGTCCCAAAATAGCCCTCGTGTTGCTTTAAAACGGGACGTTAATATAAATAAACTAAACTAAACCCAAACGACGTTTAGTTGGTGAAAATCGCAAAAATAGTACTATTGGAAATTGTAAAATAATACTTGAAAAAATTAACAAATGGTGTTTAAATTATGATTTCTTTAAGTGATTCTTAAAAATATTTTCATGCTGGTAAAATGCGGATTTGATGATCTAGGGGGTTGTAAATTACTGAAAACGAAAAAGGGGTTTAGAACTCACATTTGCAAACATATTAAAATCTGAAGAAAAATAAAAGCTCGAAAATGTAAAGAGTTTTATAGACTATAATTTGATATAATTGTGTCGTTTGAGAACTGAAGGGTTTTAAAGATATTCAAGAAAACTAACTTGGGAATCGGAAACATTGCTGCAACTTCATTGTCGATGCTCACAGAGAGCAATTCTTCCTTAAGAAATTACTAGTTTTAACATCATTTGTTATTTTTTACAGTTTCTAATAGTTCTTCTATGAATACTTTTTAACAGTTAGCAGTTCTCCAGTTTCTAACTTTCTATAGTTTTGCGATTTTCCTCCACTAAATGTCGTTGCATATCCTATGTTGTATGGTGATTCATTATCCTCCTGATGGCTACTATCCCCCTGCTGAATTTGTCGGCTGAATTCGGCATCAACCTGCATATTTGAATCTCATTTGAGAAATTGCTTCTACTCTCAAATAACTTTCATAAAATGTTCCATATAAATTAGTTAACATTGGGAAATTATGTTAAAATACGTAAAGTAAATTTTTTAGAAAACAATTTATATATATATATATATATATATATATATATATATATATATATATAATATAACCATAAAAATATTAAAACAATTAAAACCGACTTCCTTGTCAACAAAAATTAAAACGAAAACAACTAGGTCGAAATCGAAATTAAAACTCAATTCGGAATTAAACGCTAAAAGTTCACAAAATGAAAGGTAAATGAAATATAACCCATTAATGAAACAAATCCAAATTAATATAATTAATAAGACTACGTAAACGAAGCAAAAACGGCACTAATAACGAAAACGAAACTAAAATTGGAATCGAAACTAAAAATTATTATGGATTCACACAAGTTTAAGAATGATTTTTTTTCAGTTTTTAAAAGTCAATCATTGTATTTGGTGAGCGCAAATGCAGCTACAATTAAAATACAAATGAAATCTAAATTGGTTAACAAAATAAGCCAAGCAAAAAGGAATACAGACGAATCAAAACTATAACCAATAGAAAAAGAAACTGGCCTGAAAACATCGCCAAGGGTCACTTCCAGGCAAGGACTCAAAATAAGGGATTTTTTTTTGAGTGGCATCGGTGGACAATGGTTAAAAGTAATGTCTCCTCGTGACCCGAAAATTACGGCAAAAGAGACATACTAATTTAAACAGCAAAAAACACAAAAACAAAGCAAAATATTAAAAAACATCACAAAATATATAAAAAATATATAAAAAGAAATGAAATCAAATGAAACAAAAATATATAAAAAGTAAAACTACATTATCTATCTATCTAATATATATATATATATATATATATATATATATATATAATATAGACTAAAAGTCAATATCTTTAAAGAAATCTATTGATTACATTAAAAGAGTAGGAGCTATTGAAGAAAGTAAGATTATTGAGATTTTCAAGAAAAAAATCTACGAAATGTGTATTGTGTGACGTTATTAAATGTGATGTAGACTGTAAAATGAATAATGAAATTAACAATGAAGATATTATTAAAAAATTCTGACGGCATTTAATACAATATGAATAGGATTATAGTACTACAACAATATTCAATATTAAGAATATCAATCTTTAAAAAGTATGGAAATTTATATGAAAAATGTAATCCTTCATAATAAAATTAAATAACTAAAGATTACGAACTTTTTCTCTGTTTAGAATATGTGTGCAAGACAATATAGTGTGTGGGTAGGTTTAAGTATTTATTTGCAGCTTATTTTTCATAAATTATTCGGAATTCATCGTTTATGAATATCTGATACTTTTTTTTAATTATGTGGAGTGTTTTATGAGAGAATATTGCATCTTCATAATAATATTTAATCTTGGAACAAGAAGCTTTATTAATTGAATGAAGTGACGAGATTTAGAATAATTTAGTTACCTATAATTTCGATATATATATATATATATATATATATAATATGCATTTGTTTATTTTTCTAATATTAATTTTTTTGAAACGAGATTTATTATTCAATTTCTATGCATATTTTGAAAAGAAGTGTCATTATTAATTCATAAATATGCACAGCGAAATCAAATACGATTGCTTTCAACAACTTTGTTCTTTAGTTAATGAGTTATTTGCTTCCTTAAAACAACATTGTAACTATATATCTTTTTTGCTATTCTATTTAAAGATAAAATAGAATTTTCGTCGACAATAAATGTTGTAGATAAAGCTACTTTGTAGTTTATGCCATTTAAATTTGAGGTATTTGGTTACTGAAATGTTTTGCGTACAAGTTGGGTCCAAAATAGTCTATCTTTAGCTAGAGATTTTAATCATCACATTAAATTCGCTTGAAAATTGAAATTTTACATGGGACAACAAAAGGAACCATTAGTTTCTATAACATCCCTAAGAACCATAAGTTTCTTTTTCATTAAAACATTCATGTAAATAATTAATATTTGATAAATTAAATTCATGATATGTTTTAGCTGTAACTGAAACTGCTTCCATTCATTTTTATTAATAAATTCATAACATCTTCATAGAAAATCAATGCAAACAAAACTGTTCTACTCCTGATTTAAATTTCCATCCTATTGCAGCCACTCGAAATGACAAAGATGGCCACAGCCACATGTTGCCAGGGCTCATCATCTCTTCCGGAACGTAACCCCACCCCGCCTTTTTATCTTCCATTCGCCATCCCATTCGAAATTCGAATGATGTTCGTTCTGTTTTTCCAAGCCCCCCCTGCAAAAAATGCCGCCTCCCTTAAAGAAGCCTGGCGGTAACGAACCGTGATTTGGCGGGGTGCGCGTGCCTCTCCAGAAGTGCCGCGTCAACAAGATTTTCGTTGAATAAGATTTGAAAAGAAATTCAATTCCGCTTATTTCGCGGGGGTCTCTTTTATGCTGCTGTTTTTCTGGAAGACTGTAAGAGTTTACTTTTCTCGATCCGGTGGCACGCCCATCGGCTCACGTGGAATTAGATTTGCCTTTTTATGTCGGGGGTTGGGGGAATGGTGCATTTGTTTCCCTTCCCTGAATTATGGGATCGGAAGGGGCACCTGAAGCACCAGGAAATGGAAATCTAGCCTATTTCCTGAGAGGGTGGAATAAGATGTACTTACAAAATAAGGCGATGTCTTTTGTTGTCAGGGCTATGTATGCTCGGGGAATATTGCATTTCAGGCTGCGAATGATTAGTAAATAGGGTTTGAATAACACAGGAATGACATGTAAATGTTGAAAGGGTCGCGTTGGGAGGGTTTTCTTCCCAAGGAGTGTGACAGAAGAATAATATATGTGGCAATAGCGTCTTACAACCAGCAATATAAAACACATTTCAAAAATTTTAAGTTCTATTAAAAGTACAAAACGTCTTATAACGGTTTTGTGCATGAGAATTTTTGCATTTTATTTCGTACCCAGATAGCACAGTCTGTTGCACTATATTGTATCATATTACATGATATTAAACAATATTCTAGATTTCCCCTTTTATGTTGGGGTATTGGGGATGACGTATTTGTTTCCCTTCCTTGAATTATGGGATCGGAAGGGGCACCTGAAGCACTAGGAAATGGAAATCTAGATTATTTCCTGAGAGGGTGGAATAAGATGTACTTACAAAATAAGGCGATGTCTTTTGTTGTCAGGGCTATGAATGCTCGGGGAATATTGAATTTCAGGCTGTGAAGGATTAGTAAGTAGGGTTTGAAAAGCTCAAGGGTGACATGTAAATGTTGAAAGAGTCACATTGGGAGGGCTTTCTTCCCAAAGAGTGTGACCAGCAATATAAAACCCATTTAAAAATCTTTGACTCAAAATTGTTATGTTCTATTAAAAGTACAAGGCGTCTTATAACGGTTTTGATAATGAAAAGTTTTGCATTTTATTTCCTACTCATGTAGCACAGTCTGTTGCACTATATTGTACAATATTACATGATATTAAACAAGATTCCAAATTTGCCTTTTTATGTCAAAGTATGGTGCGGTGGTTTCTCTTCCTAGAATTATGAGATCGGAAGGGGCACCTGAAGCACCAGGAAATGGAAATCTAGCCTATTTCCTGAAAGGGTGGAATAAGATGTATTTATAAAATAAGGCGGTGTCTTTTGTTGTCAGGGCTATGTATGCGCGGGGAATATTGCATTTCAAGCTGTGAATGATTAGTAAATATTGTTTGAATAACTCAGGGGTGACATGTAAATGTTGAAAGGGTCACATTGAGAGGTCTTACTTCACAAAGAGAGTGACAGAAGAATAATGTATATGGCATTACATACACATTTCAAAATTTAGTGTCAAAATTTGTAAGTTCTAATAAAAGTACAAGATGTCTTATTAATGTTTTGTTCACGAAAAATTTTACATTTTATTTCATATTTGCTTTTTTACTTTCTGTCTTAAATATGCGTAAATTTTTATAATTCTCAAAAAATTCGAATTCAAGATTTGGATGAATATTAAGGTTTTCAGACTTCCCTGAGACTGAAATATATTTTTTTAATTATGTCTATCTGCCTATTTGCCTTTGTTTAGTTTAGTTATATTATCAAATTTTGAAGTAGCACTTGGGCTATTTTGGGTCGGACCTCATACTTTTGAACCGTGGTAAAATGACGAGGACAGCACCTCAGCTGACATCAACTCTTCAAACTTCTACACCACACCAGTGGGGGACGTTTGGCCCCAAAGGATTTAACGTGCATAATACCCACTTACGTGGCGGTTCTTCAGTGTAATCGGGCCTCGAACCTGCGAAGCCGAGGCCCACTACGACCTTCATTTGTTAAATAGATATATTATATAACGGCTAGTGATTCAGCCGTTTGTCATTATATTCACTTTAATGACAAATAAATGTTCCCAAAGATAGTATCCGACAAAAGGATGCTGCGAGTAGATAGCGCAACAGTTGCATGAAGGTTACTAATCAAAGTCACCAATGTAGCTGGCAGCATAGGCAGAGATCGTGCAAGGAACGTATTTTGGTACAACCAAGTATTATAGTGAGCGAAGAACATGTTAATTGTCGGAGACCATCAATATGATGGAATAAGATGTCGAGCTGGGAGTTGGACCTGCGATGTTTGGGTTCGTGGCCTAATAACTTAACCCCTAAACAAAAGTGATCACCAATGCCCAGTGGCTGTTACTGGATTATTATGATATCACCCCAAATAAGTTGAATTAGCTGTCGAAGTAAATGTGAAGATGGTAATGATAAAACGAAAAGAACGAGATCCATAAGATTTCTTATTAAAAACAGCATTTAATGAATGGTCCTACATAAATTTTGAATTAAATTATTCAAATATTCATCGTTTGTCAGCGTGTACTAAAACGTAATAGTTCAAGTAAATGAAACTTGGCACGTGATCTGAGTTTTTAAAATTCCGTTTTATATCAATTTTTTTAAGCAATCGAAAAATCATGTTCATAATACATTCTCGATTTTCTGTTGTGTTCTATGAAACATAAAAGGATCAAGTGGCCCACTCAGAAAATAAATGCCTTAGCTTTTAAGGCATTCAAGGCTTAGTTTAAGTTCAATAATTTTATGTGTCGGTAGGGGGATAACGTCTGAATCAGGGAGCTTAAATTTTGAGGGGATGTCTTCAGTTGGTTTCTTATACCAACGCCTTCTTATACTTCTATACTTCTTATACTTATTATGCCTTCTTATACTTCTAATAACATACTTCTACTAGAATCAGTCTCTTCAATATTTTTTAATCATATAATAATTACCAAACCAAGAAGCTATATATTTGGGTATTAATTCAAAAAATTAAAATAAATAGTCTTTGAAAGGCCATAGTAAAAATTGACTTTTGACACATAAACTATTTGTCCAAGTATTCCTGTTTTCCAAATATAAGATCTTAAAGTCTGGCGATATTATAAGAAAAGTCCCCAGTTTTGGCGAATTTTAGGGGAGAAATGGACGGTTCTGGAAAGAATGATCAGAGTGTTGATATTTGATCGAGATGTAAAATTTTAATTATTATTTTTTAGGTAATAGAAATAAAGAAAAAAAAAACGTGGCTCGTTTTGAAGCGGATTCTTTAATAATCAGATTAATATAAAATAAAAATTATTGATATAGCAAAATCGAAATAAAAGAAATATGCCCTGAAAAATTCTACTGAACCAAAACAAGGATTGAATTCTAGAATAGAGTGGCACCAAGAACATTTTACGACTTTAAATCTAGTGCAACAATTACGATGGTTAAAATCCTGCAAAAAAACAAAATTTTAGTAAAATAACTTTTACTATAAAGATGATATACACAGAAAATAAAAGAAAATATATCTCGCCAGATGCAGACGATAAGGTTGTTTGGTACCTATAATTTAAGAAAAGATCTTATAAGAAATGAAGCTCTAATGCTTAATAAAATAAACTCTGATCCATTCTTAAAGTTTGGCTCTCATTTGCATTATTGGGTTAAAGTTTTGCTCTCATTTGCCTTATTAGAGAATTTTTTACACATTCAAGTATAGAATACTCTAAAGAATCGCTGTAACTTTGTTATTATTGCAGATATCCCCATTCTGATCTTTGTTTCTAAAACATTCCATTTCTTTCTGGAAGTCGCTAAAATTGTCGACTGTTCTTAAAATGTCATCAGACATTAAGGATTTATATCTTAATGATGAGGAGACGAGGGCAAATGATTTTGTATCATAAATGTCTCTCTTTATTCTTTCGGTTTATACTTATTTAATTATTATTATTATTATACTATTCGTATGGCCCCAGAATAATTTAGATTGTTCATGTTTAGAATAATTTAGATTGTTCCTGGTCGTACGAAAACGTGGCATCACTTGTTTAAGCAAACGGGCGCATAATATTACCAATGAAAGCCTGCAATTATCACGTTATCACAAATCAGTATCATAATTACATTTCTGGCTTTTCACCATTACTGAATTCTGTGTATGTATGCGAAATACTATGTTGACGCAATCTCATTGAATCTAACACAGTATCTCCTCGTTTGTTTACACTTGTTTAGATTATGATACCAAGTCAGTATGTAGCAATGTAGATTATTTCCCACGTACCTTTCCGTATGAATAAGTCAATCATAAAATCTTTGCAACTGCGAACGACACATCTAATTAGACAGTGGAATTATCCTAGAAAGATGCGATGAGGTGAAAACGGCTGTCATTTATTTATGCATGTATCCGTGCATTACAATCAATGCAAACTTGCCATTTGCAAAGTAGCACTAGACTGTTTCATAGTCACACTTTACTGGCTTCATTGTATACTAGTACAGCACATGTATGCAACTATGTAACTGCATTCTGACCATGTCTGATGTAGTCATATCACGGTTAGAGACTGTTATAACTATGTTTAATTCATATGCAACAAACAACGTATGAATGCAGAGCTTTAGGATATTGCTCTGTTATTTCTTATTACTCGTGTGCTCAATTATAATATTCATCTTTTTTATGTTACATTATTTATATAGACGGTAAAATGCATGTGGATAACGCAATTTTGTGAATTTTTATGTCTGCATATAAGAAGAGGAATGGATTTATTTTGTTTCTGATGATCTTTTCAATCCAGAACCAAAGAAATTCATGATTAAATGACTGTTTTAGAAATTAAATAAAGCATTTTGAAGATTTAAGAGATTTTATAAAGAGATTAATACTTAAAAGTGCTTTATAATAATTTTAACAGTTTCATTTCTTTTTTTTAAATTTAAAGGTTTTATATCAAAGAAAAAGGATACATTAGGAAGTCTCATAAGTTTCTTTCCTATTTCCAATACAAAATGTATGCACAATATTTACTGTTTAAAATATTATTAATTTTGTTTCATAGAAACAAATTCTCTCCATTGCCATGTTCCATCTCACAGGAAGACTCATTATGCCTTCTTTTCAAAATTGTTGTGTTTTGAAATAAAATAATCTGCTTTTATTTCGCTAGTGAACTTAAAGCACTTATCGAGAAAATAATTTTTTCGAAGAAAGAAAGAATTAATAATCAGATGGAGCTAGATTTGGAGAGTATGCAAGATGTCGTAAATCCTCCCAATCAAACTGTAAGAACTTTTCTCTTATGACTAATGCATTATGTGGTTTCGAGTTCTCATGATGAAACCAGCGCCTCGTCGGTTCAATAATTCTAGCCGTTTTTTGCTATGGCAGCTTCGATTGGTTCAGTTGATGACAATAGGATGAAAAATTTATTGTTTCACCTTGTGGAAGGAGCTCGTTGAAAATAACACATTTCGAATACCACCAAATGGACAAAATACTTTTTTTTAGTTGTAGTCCCAGTTTTGAGACAGTTGAAGGTCCTATTGTCCTTGCACCAAGTGAATTTCCTTTGTACATTTTCATATAAAATCCAAATTTCGTTTACAATGACATGTCTCTTTAAACAGGTGATAAAAAAGAATCGTTTGTCTCACCCTAATAATAGGAATTCTAAATGGATTTAATTGAAAGAAACAGCGGACAGATATATCGAAGACTTTCTATCTTTTATATATAAAGAGAATCATGAAATCATACCGTTAAACCTAAATGCGAGTCTAATTATTATTTCTATATGTTTAATACGTGGCCACTTTTTAATGATATGGCATAAGCAAACATGACTCTTTATATTTTTTCTAAAGTTTCCTTAGTATTTTCTGTATGACAATGCTATTTTGGAAGTTCATTTTCCCTTAAGTTGAAACTCATATTATTCTTGCTTTATTTAATGACGTACTTATTTCAGTATGGCTAAAGAACTTCTAAGCAAGTGAATCCAGTAAAAACCACTATTTATTATCCTATAACTAGGAATAAAAACCTCTGTAGGTCGGAACCTCATTTCATCCTGGGACCATTATAGAGAAAATGCTTTCCGATTTACAGCCATCCAGAAATTATCACAGCTGTGTTGGACGTTAAAGGATGCCGTCGTGGGTTGTGCAGGCTTGATAAAAACCATCTACGTAATTGCCATCATTCCTGCAAGGAGGGCTCTCGGCTGGCCTATACAAAAATATAATTTGTACTTAAATAAACTTAATGACTTTCCACCGGGAAGTTAATTCTGTCTTAAATTAAGGAAACGTAAACACTAAAAGATTTTTTAGCCCCATCTTTTTATTTCGTTCTTACATTCTTTTATAGTTCACGAAAGAGCTGTGTTTTTAAAGGCGAAGGGGAGGAATAAATTGAATTTTAATTTATAAAGAATACATTCTCACCCACTCCAGGAAGGATTTTTCGTTGATCGGTAATATTTTTTTCTAAAGCCTCTTTCTAAGTTTCTTTATAATGGTGCCGGTTTGAAGATTCATTTTCCTTTTAGTTGAAAATCATATCATGATTGAACATACTTAAGAAAAAAAATAATTAACTGTTCCTTTTTAACATCATATCATTTTTGCTTTAATTAATGACGTACTTTCTTCACTGTGGCTAAAAAACTTCTAATTAAGTGAATCTAGTAAAACCCACTATTTAGGATCCTATAACTAGGAATGGAAATCTCAGTAAATAGTTATAGAGAAAATGCTTTCCGATGTACAGCCATATAAAAATTATTATAGCTGCGTTGGAAGTTAGGAGATGCCGACGTCTGTTGTGCAGGCTTGATAAAAATCATCTACGTAATTATCATCATTCTTGCAAGGAGAGCTCTCGACTGGCCTATACAAAAATATAATCTGTTTTTAAATAAACTTAATGACTTCCCACCGGGAAGTTGGTTCCGCCTTAAATTAAGGAAATGTAAACACTAAAATATTTGTTCGCTCTATCTTTTTATTTTATTTTTCCACTCATCTGCATTCTTTTATGGTTTACGAAAGCGTTTGTTGAAAGTTGTGTTTTTAAGGGGTTGGGTGCGGATTGAATTTTAATTTTATAAAGAATGTATTTTCAGCCACTTTAGGTATGACTTTTTTTAATCGGTAGTAGTTTTTCTAAAGTCTCAGCAATAGTTTCTTTATAATAGTGTCATTTTGGAAATTCATTTTCCTTTTATTTGAAAATCATATCATGATTAAACTTGCTTTAGAAAAAAAAATTAACTGTTCCTTTTAAACATCTTATCATTCTTGCTTTATTTAATGATGTACTTATTCCAGTATGGCTAAAGAACTTCTAAGCAAGTGAACCCAATAAAACCCACTGTTTAGGGTCCTATAACTAGGAATAAAAACCTCAGTAGGTCGGAACCTCATTTCATCCTGGGACCATTATAGAGAAAATGCTTTCCGATTTACAGCCATCCAGGAATTATCACAGCTGTGTTGGACGTTAGGGGATGCCGACGTGGGTTGTACATGCTTGATAAAAACCATCTACGTAATTACCATCATTCTTGCAAGGAGGGCTCTCGGCTGGCTTATACAAAAATATAATCAGTACTTAAATAAACTTAATGACTTCCCACCGCGAAGTTGGTTCCAGCTTAAATTAAAGAAATGTAAACACTAAAAGATTTTTTTCGCCCCAGTTTTTTATTTTGTTTTTCCATTCTTTTATAGTTCCCAAAAAAGCTGTGTTTTAAGGAGTGTGGGGTGTGTGAAACGAATTGAATTTTATTTTTAGAAAGAATGTATTTTCAGCCACTCCAGGGCAGGAAGAGATTGGGGCTCACATGCAAAGTTTCGTTATCGATCTCATAGTGAAAAGGAATCACTCTATTTTATCAAAAAAGAAACAGAAGTTATCGAGTGGCCGATAGGAAAGAAAAAGAAAATAAGGAAGAAAAGATGGTGTATGGAGATGCATTTCGGTTAATGGGAATCGGCGGGTTGGATGGAATCATCGACGAGTCTGCAGCAAAGAAAGTATTGATTGGATTAAAACCTCTGCCAGGAATATTTATCTGCTTTAGAAAGATAAACCGGGTTTTTTCCACACAAAATATGTATTTCAAAGAATTATATAGTTTTCTGATAATGGAGCACCTGCTTTTGAACTTCAAATATTATCTCCATTAAGTTTAAGAAATGTTTATATAGATCGATCGAAAAAATTAGAACTTTTTCTTTAATATTTCGCGAATTTTTCTTTGGTAGTTTTTACTGTCTGGTATAGGTAGTATAGAAAATGTATAGCAATCGTCAAACAATTTTAACTCGGGATTTTGAAGAATCCCCAGATGTCTTTATGAATTGGAAAAACATAATTTTGGACAATGTTCGTCTGTCTGTTTATGTCAAAGACAACTCAAAAATGCTTTGAGCTAAAAGAATAAAATTTGTTATACGGTCGTTACAGTAGATTTGCAGATTTTTTTTTTTTTTTTTTTTGATTTGGAATAAAATCTGTTTAGAGGAAGTCTATCTATCCGAATGCAAGTTGGCGTGATAATTACAAAAAATGAGATAGAGAAAGATAAAATTATGTCATCTATAGTGTAGAATATCTGTAAAATTGTGAGTCATATCTGATTTCGTGTTGATTGTCTGTTCATCTATACTTTCAGAAACATTTAAAAGCGATATTTCAAAAACGCAGTGACTTAAACATATTAAATTTGATTTGGTTTTTGTAAATGCAAGAGAATTTTTGTGGTCAGATATTTCTTTCAATGGATTATGGGAAAAGTGTCTGAAATATAAATTTGATTTTTGGATACTATAAACACATGCGAGGGATTAATCCCCAAACAACTTATTTAGGTGTAGTGGAAGCTTAATAAGGCAGATAACATCCTCAAGATTGAGTGATCACTTTTGTGGTCAAGTTATTCAGCTACGAATTCTAAGATCTCGAATTTGATTCTATCTATCAATTGCTACAAAGACAATATATTCAGTAAATATGGTATATCCATATCAAAAGTTAACATTTCGCAACTGTAGTACTCCAATACCATATAATGCGTTCACTGCCTTGAAGTTCTTTATTGGGGAATATGTAAATATTATAGAAATAACTTCTATTGATTTGAAAAAATATATATTATATGTTATTTAATGAAAGAATACATTATATTCTTTATATACGGTACCCAGCTTTTACACAATCTCTTACTGAATTTACAGATGCATGATAAAATTTGTAATGGACATCTAGTCCTCGTATTTATTAAAGAAAACCATTTTCCAATTAAATGAAGCTTCTATATGTAAATCTTTTGTTGTTTTCGCGTCTTATGGCACTTTATAAGCCCACTTACAGTTATTTGTTAGCTGGCTTTAAGCCGAATGAGCAACTCTTGTTTTTCAGCAGCACCAATTTGATCCAAGTGTACAACTTAACTATTTCAAGCTCCACACTTGCATGCACAACGCCTTTTTCAGTGGGGCACATTTACGCACATCACATAGAGAGCACTAATGAAGAACAACTATGCACGTACCGGGATGCCCAGAATACGAGGAGGAAGCGCTATCCCTATGGAATCAAGACGGTGTTAAAATTTTGTTAATATATTTAGTGAGTATTGTAAAATAATTAGATACAAACAATCATCTTTGATCATCAGAGGTTTGACAGTAATATTCGATACTGTTTAGTAAATTTAAATTAGTTAGACATAACATCATAAGCATGATTACATCAAAATAAGTTGCGATGTTTTCATGTTCCCTGTTTATTCTATACCCGGATCTTCCGTAGTGGAAATCATTTTTATGATTTCATGGTGTTATTAAAAAATTGAATGTACGGTTTCTCTAATTTTCGCAATATCATATCTACTACTTTCTTTTATTTTTCTTGTAAACTGTACAGATATTAAAAAATGTTTTTCTTATTTAACGTTCAACAATGGAGGAAAATGAGGGGATTTATTTGATGAAACTACGAAAGTTGTCTGAGTTTCAAAGAAACAATATAATTTTTCTTTTGGCGAAAATTTAACAACAAAAAAAAAACACTTTTTGAAAATTACCAAAATTTGGAATTTTTTTTATTTGATTATTTAAATAAACAATATTTTAAACTGATAACAAAATTTGTTTATTTTTTAATTAATCAAAAGTCTGAGCAAAATTTTGAAAAAAATTGCTCTGACGTGCACATATTTAACATCCAAAGGGTCTAAAGTATAATACAGTAGAAATAAGTCATATATATAATCAATCTAATATCCACACAAAGAGACACTCACTTTTATTAGCAGTGTATATGAGCTTTAAACTACAAATGCAACAGCATATATAATTATCTTATTCAATCTACTTTTATTATAGAGACGTTGTGTAGATAAAAATTCTATGGAAAAATATAAAATACACATCATTGATAATTAAATGCTTCATTATTAAATTATCAATAATATTTGTTGCTGTTGTTCCTAATGGCACTTCCCATTCGCAAGCTCGCTGTAGAAGTCAACGATTTTAAGCCAAGAATGCGTCTATATTTTTAGTAGCTCCAACTAGTGATTAGAGTACATCTTAACTACTCGCGCATCACATTCGCTTGCACAACACCTTTTTATAGGGGGACACATTCATTTATCTGACAGATAGATCAGATGAAGAACTACCATGCCCGAACTGGGACTCGAATTCAGGGGGCCGAGATCTTGGGGAACACACTCTACCCCTTTGCCATCACACCGGCTTAATCATCTCACCCTTAACATTTTGAAAAGTAATTCGATGCATAAATATTTGCTATATAAGAAGATTTGTTTATTGCTACGAAAAACTAATATATATGATTTTTTAAGTTCAATTTTCGGGGAAAATTGATCTACATATTTTTACCACCCTTAAGTATTTTCGACAGACAAAATTTAAGAAAATAATTAAATAAAGAGACAAAATGATGCACTACCTTGAATGGTGCTTGAGGGGAGACATGGGAGTGAGAAGGGTTAATCCAAATACGATTTTAGAATATTTGTGATTTAAGAAATTATAAGTTTCTGTATTTTATTGTAAATCATTTTCTTCTTTATTATTTATATCATTGAAAAATAAGTGAAGTATCAGTAATTAAGAAACTATAATTTATATAATTTTTTAAGGAATAAAGATAGGCACACAATATATTCTACAAAATCGAAAAAAAAATCTAATCCCCGAAAACTTTTAGCTGGAAAAGTATTAAAACACATTTTGTTTATTTTTAAATTTATATAGGCTTCCCAATTCTCCATTAGACATTAATAGAAAATAGGATACAGGAACAAAATTTTATAAATATTTCTACGAACGAGATATACTTAAAGAAACAAGTAATATTTTTTTTAAAAAAAAACCAATTCAATTCTTACTTAAGGCCACAAAAAAAATCTTCTATTTTATTTTTTGTATTTTTTTGATAATTATTTATCAAAACATTGTTCATTTTCACAAGAATTGAACTCGTATTCTTCACACTCACGTGAAAAATACTGAAAATCTTGCATTTCACCTGCTGATTTCAATTTCTATTACAAAGTGCTAAAACTCTGTTAAAGTATTAGAAATTCTTTAAGTTGATTAATTAATATTTTTGAAAAACAGTATTAACATCCAGTGTCATCTGCTACATGTTTTAAAAAATATATTCGAACTTCAGTGGTTGAGTAAAAAGTATTTTAGTAAAGATTGAAATTTTGAAAAAGATATGTAAATATATTTAGGGAGAGTGGAATAGTAGAAATTGAAAAAGGAATGGTGAAAAGAATAAATGAATGTGAGCCCGCAACTTATTCAATTTTATTTAAATATTGAGTTTTCTTTTTAATTTTGAAAAAAGCATCTTCATTCACATATACATTTTTATGCGAAAACAGAAAAACACATTTCCGAATCCTATCATCAGCCGCAGATACCTCGGCTGGCCGAGTGTCTGGTTGGGAATCCGGAATGGAGCCACTCAAGAAAACCAAATCCGTTTCTGATCCGGCAAATAAGCAGGAAAACGAATCGGAGTGTGTCGGACATGTTTCGAAAGCTCTCCCGGTTTTCGATCGAGACAAAACGCCATTTATTGGAGCCCATTCCCGCACCCCGTAGGCAGAAACAACAAAAGCCCCCTTCGGTACGTCGCTTCCATATCCGTCCTGCAACTCGGCCAGGAATCCGCCTCAAACCCCACCGGCTACGTGACTTCTGCGGCAGGACGTGAGATGAGTCCGCAAGACTCTGTCTTCATGCCACGGTGACGCCATCTTTGGTCAAGTTGATGGTTGGAATGGACGTATATGTATCCAGATCATTATAAAACAACAGCATACTCTTATTTTAGAAGCCTCAGTTAAGTATATTTCGTAACAAGAGGAAATTAATGATATAATATTTATAAATAAAAATGAATGTGTCTTTGGTCAAGTTGATGATTGGAATCGGACGTAAACATGTCCAGATCATTATAAAACAACAAAAAACTCTTTTTCCAGAAGAATCAGTTACGTATATTTCGTAACATGAGAAAATTTATAACATAATATATATAAATAAAAATGAATGTCTGTCTATATGTCTCTTATGCATTGCCGCAGCTCTCATCCAAATGCGATAAAACTTTTAATGCTTATTACTTGCACTTAAGGGATGGTTATAGACATAGTAAAATTAGCTAATATGTAAAAAAGAATTTACAGATCTGATTACCGCATCTGTTAACCATGGATTAACCAGCAAATAACTCGCTAAAGAGACACAACATGTTCAGCAAAGATGCTGAATTCAAGTTAGACGTTGATATTTCGTAGCTATTGTATGTAAATGTAATTTAAGTCTTTCTCATAGTTTTATTAGGGAGTGTGTGAGAAAGTTTTAGGGAAACCTATCCTATAGGTTTTAAATTTTAACTAAATATTTAATAAAATTTTAGCGTTTTTTGCACTACCAAAAATATTATAATACAAATAATTTTGCACCATCTTAGTTTTCAAAAAATTATCTTTTCAAATACATTATCAATTTTTTGGTATAAATATATTCTCTACATTTTATCAATTTAAAAATATTTTTATATTTTAATCACATTTTTTATATTAAACTTGAGAATATTGAGCGAATATTAAACGATTTACGAGATAATAGTTTCTTTCATGACTATTCTGAAAACACCAAACATTACAATTCTTAAAAAAAATCTAATATATAAAAATGAATATTTGTTTGTAAAATAAAATAATAAAATGAAACTAAAATGATTACTGCTTCTTCTTTATATATTCTTCAATTTCAATGAATCTATTCATTACCAACAAGAAAATATATATCACTCGTAATTAAACAAGATAAATTTTTTAACTCCAAACGATGTTTCCGCGATTATTTCTCATGTGTCAGCTTCCTGTACCAGCTTGTGAATTATAAAATATGAATAGCAGAGAAAAATATCTGATCAGTTTCCAAGCATACTACAAAGAGAGCATTTGGATGTGTGTCTGTTTAGAGGAATTCTCTGTAGTTTAAGTTTGATCTGAAGCTATTCACCCTTACTTAACTGGGAAGGTTAGTTGATTCTTGTAAACATACGCTTTAGAGATTTTTAAGAAAAAATATTTCTAATTATTTGTAAATTAAACAAATTTCCGTTGCTTTACGGCCAATGCTTTTGAAAATATTATAAATCAAATGTGATTATTCATTGTCGCATTTTTAAAAAATTTGCTTTCAATGAAACAAATTTAATTTTCTTACTATATTCTGTTATTTTTAGATAGGTTAAAAAACATTTTAAGCATAATTTAAAAAATTATATTTCATTGAAATCAATGTATGTAATTGCCTTAGAGCAATCTTTTATTTTGTTACTCTTCATATTTTCTCTTACATTTTTCTTATGTTTTTAATGAAGATATGAAGTTAAAATTTATTTTTCTATGCTTAATATGCATCCATTCAATGGATAGATGCATATTATCTTTTAATAAACATTTTGAAGCTTTGTGAAAATAATAATTTAAATTTAAATTTGGAGTCAGAATTTGTTCATCCAATTTTTGAGCGTAACCGTATTTCCCTGTTAATTAAGGATTTAAACCCAAATTTATGGAAATGCATATCACAGTAAATAGATCGTTGTGAGATCAACCAATTATCGAAAATTAAATTTATTTTTGAAATTTTGGAAAATCCCTGTAAGGAACTGGTTGCCAAATTCACCTTGTAAGTAACAAGAAAAGTTTGCTAAAAATTAGTTGACGTGATAATAACGAAACTACAGTTTTAAAAGTATTAAATCATCAGTCACCTGTTCAAGATAAATTGAAGAAGAATGTATTACTAGGTGATTCATAATTTCAAAGTTTTAAAATACTGATTAATCAAATTTTTAGTTGGTTCAAGAAAAAATCAATTTTATTTCGTATTTCAGATTTAAAAAAAACCCTTGAATTTAGCAATGATGGTTTTCTTATAGTTCTATTGGAAATACTCGGATAACTCAATTGACATTAATTTTATAAAAGATGAATGAATTTCTAATAGTATTTATTAGTCCAAATACTCTTTAATTCTATATCAACTGGCAACCAAAGCAACCTTGAGACACTATAGGTATATTTTGTTAAATATACCATAAATTCTTCCTTTTTCTAAAGAACTTTGTCAAATTGTCTTATAGAGCCTTTACAGTTAAATGCATAATTCAAATAATTACGACTTAGAATTTTTTTAATGTTGCTAATTGCTATAAGGAGACATTATTTGAGAAATGACATATTGTTTTTAGTATTTGAATAAAAAGTGTTTAAAATATTTGTATCACTGAAATATTGTAATTTGAAAATGACTGAATCTTGATTCGTCTATCCTTATTTAACTTTTAAAATGATTTTTCAATTAGACAGCTCCGATCTAAAACTCATAATATGAGTTACTAAATCAAGTACTCAATAGCAAAACATTTTAAAATATCATTAAAGATATCTAAGATTAGACAGTGAAATTACATGGATATAAAATGTATTTCTCTGAAAATATATTTTCTTAAAATTTTAAAATTGTGTCGAAGTGGGTTTTATGCCTTAATATGTTCCGAAATTTTTTTAAAGACAGCGTTGCCTTTTTAAAAGAAGAATAATAAATTTTATCCATTTTTTCCGTGAAAACAAAATTTAAGTTACTGCATACCAGCTCTATGTGAAAATGATCTGTCGTGTAGGACATTTTGAAGAACTTTTTCATCATCTAGATCACAATTTACGGATAGTAAGCCTGTTCACCATCTTCAAAAATTATCAAGTTAAATTTTAAACCCCATTCATTCAAGTTTAGCATAGATAATGACACTGTGTTTAATTTATATCAAAACTCGTGATCAATAATTCAGCAGCCTTTACCACTCATTTTAAGAATATATTTACGTGCTCACATTTAGCGGTAACGCGGGTAAACTTAAGTCCAAGTTTCATGACTAGCCCTACAAGATTTCAAACTCGCACAAGGACTGCTTAAATATTCATGACTAAATCCTCAAGTTTCAACTGAGAGTTTAAAACGGCTTATTTAACTCCTCCTTAGAATCCTTCCATGGTAACATGCAAAAGATCTTTTCTTTTCGCTTTGGGAGCAGAAAGTGAATGAATCATTTCCATTTGGAAACGCGATGTACAGAGATTCCCCAGTTTGTGCTCTGTATATGTGAAAATCGTTTTCTTTGGCTAAGATGCGATTATTTATAAGCCTTTAGAAGCTTGTTTTTAATAAAAATTTACTTGGAAAGTAAAATTTGTTCGCAAGATGCCTAAATTTAGTTTTAAAAAAGATTTTACATGCAATTTTTTATACCATATGGTTTGAAGAATATATACGAGGATTGGAACTTTAATAGGAGCAACACTGCTGTAAAAAGGCCACACAACCAAAGCAAAGAATATAACGTATACCACACGTTAGCTACATACCTACCGTACCTCTCAGCAAAAGACTCGTCCTTCCTACTTCACGCGCATGCGGAGTGACGCGAACAAGTTATTTGCATTTGTTATTATCATAAAATGTTAAGAATATAATTTATTGTGATTATGTATACGAGTTTATTTTGTATTCTTCTTTTATTCTATATTCCCAATATTTTTAGATAAACAAAGCGGAAATTGTGATTGTGCTCATAAATTCCAATTCAACCAAGACTCTTACACATTCTACGTATAATTGAGCTTTATAAATAATATGATTGAAGTCATCTGTATTTTTTTCCATTTATAAATTCTATGGAGGGGGACACCTCAAATTAATGATGGAATAACGATGAATAGAATCCTTTTATGTAAGTCGGTTCTCATCACCCTTATGGGTTCAGCAAGAAGTGGAGACTGCCTACATCCCTTCGATGGAATTTTACATATTTCCCTAAAAAAGGATTGTGTCTTTGCTGGTGATGGAGCTTGATTTAATTACAGTTCCCACCAGTGTTGCTGTCGTAGTGGTCGAATGTTGGTGTAGTCAGTTATGATGTTCCTCCATATACAAGCTAAGCACTTATGTAGTATAGTTTACAATTCAATATTATTGACAATTCCCAAAGACAGAACGATAAAATATGTTACATCAAATATGTTATCATCTTTACTTTATGCTATGCAAAATACACAAACTGTATTAAATTTAGTTATATTAATACTCCTTTTAAAGTAGCTCTAATGTTGTTTTAGGACGTACAACTTAATTTCGAGTTGCTGTTAAATATTGAGGACATCTTCTGAGCTGATTACCCCATCTCCAACGAAATATAAAGAGAAAATTTCATAGGTGCAAGTGCATTTTTGTGTCATTTTTTTCAATTGATTGATAAAAAGTTGTCTAATGCCCGAATTCTATTTTTGGTTACTATTAACTGCATGTCGAGTATTAATCACAGAAAAACTCGCCAGATTGTCTCGGTAGCTTCAATAAAAATGTTAAATCCACACCAGAGTTTGTTACTTCGTAACTATTGTACTTGAGGGTCATGTAAGGTGTTTCCTGGCATGACAAGTTTGTTAGAGATTATACGAAAACATTTTGAGTTGAACCCTTTTTTTATCATGTGAAAAGTAAGTGTCAACATTTGTTTTTCATCACTGTATTGTAAAGTGCAGAATGCTCATGTGCAAGACCTGAAAAGAAAAATAAGAGTACTCAAAGTATTCACAATTTCATGAGTTTGTCAATGTGTAATACCTTTATTAGAGAGCAGGCTATCGAAATCATTCTTTGTTGTTTATCTAACGTACTTATGTTTAACACAACAGCATATTTATTATCAGTGGTTAAAAATGGCGCAGAAAGATGTCGCCAAGCACTGGAATAAGAAACTCTTGTGCCTCACCTCTTGACGTAATCGGATCACGTGCGTCTGTTGTTCTGATCCAGTAGCTCTTGCCTCCATACATCAAAGTCCGGGCGAGGACAGGACAGGTTACAAAACATGAAAGATTAGATAAGTCCGGCAATTGGGAAGCGCGCAATTTTGCCAACTTGGCGACTTTCTGTGAATTGCGTGACTTAAAAGGGATTTGCGTCCTTATCTTCCGAACCCCAAATTAAGACATAAAAGAATGCCACCTCCGCCACGTTTGACATCTTAAATGACGACGGAAGCATTAGAAAAGGGCTTTGTGTGGACGTATCAATCTCGTTTGTTTCTCATCTTTTGGCCGGTGATCACGAAGATTCGCGCTGGCTGTTTTCTTCTTCTTTTTTTTTGCCAACTTTTATGGTTTTATTTGGGTTTGTTGACTCTGAGAGAGAGGATCATAAATAAATCTTTTGTGTATAGCGCTAAGGGCCTCTGAGTTTGATGTTTTAAGAAGAATTTTAAATAAGGGAAAATAGACAAAAGCGTGCAATTTTATTTTTATCATTTCTTACGAAAATATTTGCCCATATTGAACTAAAAGAGTATTGTAAAATGATTTAATCAGTAAAATAGATACTTGCAGAGTTTCAAGGGAAAAATCATCTAAAGGACTTTCCTCAAAATGATTTTTAATTAGATTTAAATATCTTTGAAATGCTCCTGGTATCTTAATTTTTAAAGAAATTAAATAGAATTGATAATAAAGATTTTTCCAAACACAAAAAGAAATAGTGTATGCACTTTATATTTCAAGTTTAAAGAAAAAAAGAAGCTAAAAATCAATTTTAGCTCTGAAAGGCAAAACATTCCTATGAGAATTCAGTAAATATGCATAAAAACATTTCTAAAAACTATTTAACTGGAATTACAAAATTACAATCACACAAAGCTTTATTCCTAATGAATGTACATAATAAGAAAGAATAATAGAAAAATTTAAAAATAAACCTGTATGAAATGTTTTGAAATTTCTAAAAATATGTGCGTTTAAATTTTTTGAATAATATATTTTATTTAAAAAGAAGGGTTTTTATGAAATTTGACGTATTTATATATATCAATACATTAGCATAAAAAACTTGATAACCATTAGTCAATAATTCGCAAGAGTGTTTAATGCTAGTATGGTTTCTAATAGTAAACGCTATTGTATATTTACTATTAGACACTTTTTGCAAAAGGGTCTGATAGTAAATGTACAATAGAGTCAGACAAAATTCAGTATTAATTGTCTGGCCATCTAACAGCAAATGTAATTGCATATTTCTTTTCAGTTTTTAAATTGTACACTTTTATTCGTATACGACTATTCGTTTTCAATTATATAATTATTTCATTCTCTAAGGATAGAAAGTTGCATTTAATATCGACTATTAAACCAGCTGACAGCAAAAACAGCAACTTATTTCTTTTCAATATTAAAATTGTGCGTTTTTTTAGGTTTATGGCAGTTCATTTTCATAAATCAATTAATATTTGTGTTATTAATAATAGAAACTAAATTTAAGATGAAAAGTTAAATAAGATATCTGTAAAATAGGCTATTTATTTTTACTTTTTCATGTTAAAAGTACATAAAAAACTACCAGTTATAGATTTAGACGAATCTCCACTTTAAGACATCCATGAGTTCAAAAAACGTATTCTTGAAAAATGCCCTTAATAATAATTCAGAAATAATTTATCTAGGTGGATAAAATTTGGTTTACTTTCTTCAGATCAAATTTTTAGATATCTATAAAATTTTGTGGAGAAAATCTGTTCTGAGAAAATCTGTCTGTACAGTAATTCTATTTAATTCCTTTAAAAATTAAGATACCAGGAGCATTTTAAAGATATTTAAATCTAATTAAAAATCCTTTTGTGGAAAGTCCTTTAGATGATTTTTTCCCTTGAAACTCTGCAAGTATTTATTTTACTGATTAAATCATTTTACAATACTCTTTTAGTTCAATATGAACAAATATTTTCTTACGAAAAGATAAAAATAAAATTTCACGCTTTTGTTCTAAAAGCTAATAAGATAGCTACAAAAAGAACAGAGATATGGAATCTGATACAGATATTTATAGACATCCGTTGCACTTTGAGCCAAATCCAACACCGGGTTTATAGTCTTTTGGTCCGTACTTTTAGAAACATGTAAACATGATAATTCAAAACCACAATGGCTTAAAATATATGAAATTTAGAACGTGATTTTGTGATTACAAGTATAGCTTTGTGAAGTTTTTGCTTCAATCAGTGAGAACAATTTGGTCTAAAACACAAACTAGATTTTAGAATATTATTAATTTCATGACAGGTAGTAATCACTAATTGCCAAAGATCACAAGATCAATTCAGTAAAAACGTTACATTCATGCTAAAACTTGGTATTTCATATTTATTGTTCGCCAATATTGTGCAAGCCGTTTTCTGAAATAATATCTTCATTACAGAATATGAAAGAAAATCTGGGGAATTACAATATTTATAGGTATATTTTTACTGATCTAAGGTTGCTAATTTTAATGAAATGTTTTTAACCTCTTCTTCATACCCAGGTAACCCAATCTGTTGCACTATATTCATCAATATTATGCTATATTATATGATATTAAACACTATTCCACAATATTAAACAATATTACAAATATTGATTAATTCATACAATATTGTTCAATATTTGTATGTTACTTCAGAAATGCACAAAAAATTAGAATTATTTGTAATCTATAAAAAATGGTTTTTAGCTTTTGTAGGATCACTAATTTTCAAACGATCTTTAATTCAAAAGGCATAACTCTTGAAAAGTTATAGATGGACCAACAATTTTTTTTACATGAGTGTACATATCCCACTTTATTCTTTGAGAAAAATTTGGAAGTGAAATGAATTTGGAAAAATCACTATGTATCTTTTATTAAAAGTTTAGTCCATGCAAATACAATGTAAAAGTATGGGGCGGCTAATTTCCGATAGTTATTTAAAATGAAAATAAAACCAGGATTGTGAAATGAACGAATATATCCTTTATTTTCTTACTAGATAACATCTGACGTTTTTATTCATTCATGATAGAAATGAACAAATATAACCTCTATTTTCTTATTAGATAGAATCTAGTGTTTTTATCCATTCATGTCGGAAATAAACGAATATATGCTCTACTTCTTTATTCGATAGCATCTGTTATTTTTATCCATTCATGTTGGAAGTCTAAAACATGTAACCATCCTTGTACTCTAAGAGATTTTACCTTTTTCAATAGTTTTCTACCAACAATTTCATTGCAGAATTCTCTTATTTGATACATATTCCCATATTATAAGATATTAGGGTACAATTTTGTATCAAAATTTGATTTTCATTAATATATTTTTAGGTTGAATGAAGGAATTCATTACCGAAATATTTCTGAATAAAAATTACTAAATTTTGAGTTATTTAGAAGCTAAAAGTGGAATTCCTTGAATATCACAAATTCTTCATGTATTGAATTTATTCCAAAATAAATTAATTTACTTAGGACTAAATTTACTTCATTGTTTTTTATAAAAGTAGTATTTCCTAAGATCATAAAGAAGATATTTCCAGATAAATAATAAAACTAATGTATTTATAAGCTTATTTATAATACTTTCATTAAACTAAATTCCGAAATTTATTTTCATTTTAATTATTCTCTGAAAACTCAAAACATGTTTAGAATATAGAAAAGTTGAATCATTCAGATTTTTCATTTTTTTTCCCGCTTACAGAAATAATTAATCTTTACTAAATGGTTAAATATATCTCCTAAAAGGGCGTTTGTTATTGAGTTCTATCGCAGATTATTTTAGCAAGAAAATTAATGAAATTTGCAGAAATATGAAATTTAAAATTAAATGACAGATTAGTTATCTGCATTGCATACATATTTATTCTGAACCAAGCTATTTGGACAGTCGTTATTTTATCCAAATGTGTAAAATAATGTATATTTTTAACCCGATTTTTCACCAAAGGTAGCTAGTAAATCATCAAATAATGATTATTTATGTTTTGAAAATTTACTTTTAAGTAATTATAATAAGTTTTGATTGCCAGCAATGTTGCCTGTTAATCTCACAAAAACAATTAAGAAATTATCAAAAAATTAGAAAAAATCTCATTTTAAAAATTCGACAATTTTACAGAAAGTTTGATATTATTAAAATTGATATTTCAATTTATAAAATGCAAAATCAGTTTACTCTATTCAAAATTATAAAATGTCCGATCTATCATTATCGAGTTCTGAAAGCAAGAATATTAATATCTAAAACACTAATGCATTATGAATAATTACTTCATATTCCAACCTTTTTCATATGATGGTGTTTCAAATACTTGTTTGCCCAATTACTTTTATTACATCATTTACATCATTGTTTCAAACCGTTCAACATCATCATTCATTATCCAAAATTATAAGATGTCCGAACCATCATTATCAAGTTTAGAAAACAAGGATACTTATATCATAAAAAAACTAATGCATTATGAATAACTGCGTCATATTCCATCCTTTTTCATATGATGGTATTTTAAATAAATGTTTACTCAATTACTTTTATTACATCATCGTTTCAAATCATTCAAGATCACGTTCACTATTAAAAATTATAAGATGTCCGAACCCTCACAATCGAGTTTAGAAGGAAAGATTTATTAATATCGTAAAAAAGTAATGCATTATGAATAATTGCTTCACACTCCAACCTTTTTCCTATGATAGTGTTTCAAATAATTGTTTGCCCAATTACTTTTACTTCTTCATTGTTTCAAATCGTTGGACATCATCGTTCATTATCCCAAATTCTAAGATGCACGGATCATCATTATCGAGTTTAGAAAGCAAGAATGTTAATATCGAAAAACCTAATGTATTATGCTTCATATTCTGATTTTTTTCATATGATGGTATTTTAAATAAATGTTTGCCCAGTTACTTTTATTACATCATTTACATCATCATTCAATCTGTTCTCTTGCCAACCAATGCCATTCATTCCATTTTCTGGAATGCCGTTTCTTCGTCCAATAAGGAAGAGCAATGCTTTAGCGTTGATCTCTTGGTAGGCCATACATCACTAGCCGTTATTAATCACTCCTTCATCCTCTATTAAAAGGGAATGATGACGTGAAGAAATCACTCCCCGACCCAGATTCTGTCCGGCAGTTAGGTGGCCTCTTCCCTTCAATCATTCTTCGAGAAACTCGATCAAGCCACGGCTGTATTGTGTTGCCGTGATGGATGCTTTCGCCTATTATTGCTTTCACCGAAGACCTAAGCCCATTAGGAAAGATTCCTGTAACCTATCGCTTTTCAGCTCGAGCGAGATTCGTCAACTCTCAGGAAAGCTCGTATTTGTTCGGGATTTGGCCAGTAACGTAATGATTTAAATTAAGGATACGCATTAGGGACTTTCCGGAAATTTAAAAAAAAAGGAATTGCAATTTCTTAACTTGTTTGAGAAAAAAAAAAAATTTGTATAACTTTTGAATGTAGAGGACCGATTTTTAGATGGGTATGAAAGAGTTAATTTTATGCTATATGTGAAAAATAACTTTTGAGATACGAATAATTTGTTATTTTGAACTTTGTGAATATTTGAAAAAAAATGTGTTTGATAATAAAGTTTTTTTTTAAAATTCTTTAGCATATAAAATTTTAATTAGAAAGAAAAAAATGAGAAATTACTAAATGTAACACGACAAGGCTTGTCAAAATGAAATATTTACAATTCATACATTATTTAAGATTCATTTCAAGAATTCATTTCCAGATTTATTTAATAACTTTCAGAAGATATGTTCTAACTTCGAAAATTAGTTTCAATAGCATTTTATTAATTTTCTATTTTTAATTTTTTGAGTATTTGATAAAAACGTGTATTTGATAATCAAATTCCTTGAAAGATGTTTAATTGCATATTTTATTAAATTTAATCATATTTTATTAAAACTTAAAATCTGCAAAATAATGGTATGATGCACAGCAATGCTGGTCAATATGAAATTCTAAGATTCATTTTAGCAAACATTATTTAAGATTAATAGGAGAAATTTATTTCCCAGTTTGATTTTTTATAATTTGTTAAAGAGTTTACAGAAAATCTGTTCTAATTAAGCAAATTAATTTCAGCAATATTTGATTTATTTGAAATTTTAAATTTTGAGGATATTTGAGAAAAATATATTTAATGCTCAAACTTTTTCAAAGATGTTTAAATATCAAAGTTTTTAGAACGAAAACAATTAAGAGGAAATGATTGAGCACAATAATACTTTTTAAAATGAAATCCCATGATTCATTCTGGCATTCATTTTTTAAGATTCATTTGAAGAAGATTATTCACAAGCTTTGAAACAAGATTTTCTAAAAAGTGTGCAAGACTGTTGAATCTAAAACAATAGACACTCTTATCTTACAATTCATAATATATGTTACCAGCGCTTTCTGATTTTTATCATCTGCAACAACTCTTTTTTGTTTGAAAGTTCGTCAACTTTGGCATTAATGTCATATCTACGATATGCATCGTTTCTCGGTGGATGAACTTCGAAGTTATTGAGTTGTATGTGAAGCATACTGAATAACGCATTCCATACCACAAGTGTTTTAGAAGGATTAGAGTATGAACTATTCTATTTCATAGAATGTCTCATTATTTCTCGGAAATGATCGAAGAAGTCATTTGAAGAGAAAAACAAATTATTTGTATTCTATAGTTTAACTAATCATTTCATAGAATAATAATATAATATCTTTAAAGTTCAAAAATATTTTTAAAAAATTATCCCATTTGTTTATATTAGTTACCTAAAAAAATTTAATTTAAATTGAAGAAACATCAGTAATAGAAAAATTACCTCTATTGTTTGCTTTTACTCAAAAAAATTTCTGTAATCATGAAATTTGTCAATAAAAGACGTACTTTTTATAGTGGTAATATTCTGTTAGAATCTATATTGCATACAAATATCTACTAAAAATGTATGTAATGTCAAGTATCATTTAGGATAATCTACTAGCATATGTGTTTATTGTATTTTCGTGTAGTAATTTCTAATCCATTTAAATTGTTTATTATCAAATTTATTGTCTATCATCAGTTATTTAATGGATTAATTTGCTAATTAAACCTTTCACATCATAGCTTGTTAAAGTATGGAATTCTCAGTTCCTGTACAATTTTAGCAAATAAAATGATTGAATAATATAATAATTTTATGAGATACCTTTTGATTATTTGAGCAGAAGTTGTGAACTGTTAGTAGTTGCTATAGTAGTAAATCCCCAGGATGTCCAGAAAATTAATTTGTCTGCTTTAAGGCAATTGCAATTCACCCTTAACTAGGGATGTGAAATTTTAAGACTTAATTAGGCATTTAATTTTGAACTAGCTGGTACCGGGCGCGTTGCTTCCGCAAAAGAAATAATTTTGGAAATAGCAATTGGAAATTTGAAATAGCTATCTTGCTAGATTAAGAATGATATGAAAAAGACATTTATTTTTTGATCGACAGTGAATACATGGCATTGAAGGATAGATAAAGGAGAAGCATAAATAGTATATATATATATATATATATTTAAATAATCTATTCCACAAACAAAAATCATTTTTATTATCATATTTATTCATTTATTTTATTATCATATTAGATTTGTGTATTCTTTAAGAATCGTAAAGCTTAATGATCTTTAAGAATGTCAATGGAATAAACAATTAATTGTATCTCCTGATTCTTTTAATATTCGTTCAGAATTTTCAAGGTTAATGTTAGAAAATCTGATTAAAATATATCGTTTTAAAATTGATTAAACATAGAAAATAGTCCTATACCATAAAATTAATAGAGCTTAAAAGATAATTTTTTGAAAACTAAGATGCTGCAAAATTATTTGTACTATTATATTTTAAGGAAGCTGCTGCCAAAAATGCTAAAATTTTATTAAATGTCTAGTTAAAGTTTCGAACCTACAGAATTAGTACCCCTAAAACTTTTACGTTCATTCTCTAATAAAGCTGTTATCTCAGAGAACGACTCGCATTGCATTTATAGACAATAGCTCCGAAATAAAAACGTCTAGCTTGAATTTAGTATCTTACTGTATCTTCTTGGTGAGGTATTTGGTGGCCAATCCATGGTAAATAAATCTGAAAACAATTTAAGACCTTAGACAATTTTAGTATGCCTACAACCATCCATCAACTGCAAATAATAAATAATCGAAATTTTATTGGAATCTGATGAGCGTACAGCAGCATACATACAAACATTCATTTTTATTTATATGTATTTTATTTTTTTTCAGTTTTAAACTTACTTTTGCATTTATTTGCTTAAAGAAATGTTAGTCCGTACCTCTGGTACGAGTAAGCTAATTTTATCTTAGAGAAGCTCCCAAGGTGTCTCTAAAGCAAAATTAAAACATATGTCTTACAGTATTCAATATTTTAACACTGGTAGCCCATTAGACTCTTAACTTTTCTCATGAAGATTCTGTTATTGCCCATTTAAGTTCCTAAATCCAATGCTGGACTTCATAAAAAATTCAAACCAATGCCATTTCCCCATAAACAACGACCTCTTGATGTCACTCATAAACGATATCCGTGTCGCCGACCACCCAGCCTGTCCTCCCATCCAAAAATATTTATACAGCGCCAAGAAAGAAAGCCTATATAACTACTTTTCCCAATGCGATCATCAGAGGACATGAGGCAATTTTTACGCTCCGTGTGTGATTGCGACGAAGACACAAACGTGCTGATGGGAAGGATGTCGGTGACATCTGACTCTGGAAGATGACATCCCTATTGAACATCTGCCGCTCGTGGGGGGAGGGCCAAGAGAGGGAAGGAAAGGGAGGGGGTGAATCAGAAAAATAGAAACCTCTTCTCTTTCGTTCCCAACCGAAATCGATGGCACGCAGTCGCATAAACAGATTTATACACGGCGAATGCAGATGGTGATGGCAAATGAGAAACGACGTATTCCGCTATGACATTGCCCGTTGTATCTGATAAGCCGAAATGATTTGTTACTCCGGAGGAATGGGCTGGATGAAAAAGTATTGGGCAATCTGTCAGGAGAAGGTTCAGTTTTGCAGGGAGTAATTTGTAATCTGCTGCTTCTGAAGGGCTCGCAAAAAGGGAAATGAAATGTAGCTGGAGTTGAATATTGAGTGCCCTGTGTAAAGGGAAAATGGAAATCCAAAAATGCAGCATACATATGTAAATGGACATAGATTTATATGGAAGCAATAAATGGAAATATACCTTCTGGTACATCTTAGATATTATTTTATAATAACTTTTTTTAAATAGCAATACCAATAAAAAATTATGGGCATTTTTAAAGATAAAATTTCTTTCAAATGTTCAGAAAGATAGATATAGAAATATGGACATGATATATGCAAAATAGAAATAAATCATGGAAATAAACTTTATGCTGTAAGCAAATAATATAAATATAAATCATGGAAATAAACTGCATCTTGTATGGAAATAACTTAAATATAAATAAATCTTGGAAATAAAATATATGACATAAGGGAATAAACCATAAGCCAGAAACTTAGATATTATTACATGTTAAGTTTTCTAAATAATAACATATATAAAAAAAATTCATGGGCACCTTTAACGAATACAATTCTTTCGAAAAGATTATAATATATATTATTTGGCATTTGGAAATGAATCATGGAGATAAACAATATGTTATGGGGAATTTGGAAAATAAACTTTATGCTATATGGAATTTGGAAATAAATGTAGTGCCAGGACTACGTCTTCGTGATTTGTCGAAGTGGTGTGGCATACAGATGAAAGGCACCATGTGCTGGCCAACGGATGTCTCCTTTCTTTCTTTTTTTTCTTTTTTTTTTTCTTTTTTTTTTTTTTTTTTTTTTTTTGACTAACTGAAACAAGACATAATTAAAAAGGAATTGACGAATCGGCAAACATCAAAATGCTATTAATGCTCATATCATTTAGATTTGTGTAACTATCATATCCAAATGTAATATTAAACGTCTATAAAGTTAAAACCATTGTGATTCTACATAAACATGGAATAAATTTTATGCTGTATGGAATTTGGAAATAAAATATATGATGTATGGAAATAATATAAACTATACACTATAAGTTATTTTATAATATTCTTCAATAATAAAATAAAGAAAAAATATGAAAAACTTTTATAGATATAATGGAAAGAAAGTTAAACAGAAAACAAAGAAATGAATCCACAAAGATTTTAAAATGATATACATAGAGATAATAGGTGCAGTATAGAACATGCAAATAAACATGGAAGTAAGCTATATGCTATATGAAAACAATAAAAATATAAGTAATGGAATACATATGGGAATAAACTATGTGCTCTATGAAAACTAATCATCAGCCAGTAACATAGAAATTATTCCATATTAACTTTTCTAAATATGAACACATTTTATTTTAAATCCTGCAAACCTTATTAGGATTATTTACAATTTGAGAAAATATCTTCAGATTATTGCGGAAAAAAATAGAACAGTTTATATATATATATATATATATATATATATATACATATATTCTAATTTAAACAAGCAGATTTTAGCATTGCAACATAGCTTCACTTTAATAAAAGCAATTTCTTACAAAATTATTATTCTACCAATATATATTTGCACTTTTTAACATCGTTTAAGTTCTGATAAGAAACGAAAGAAGCATTTTTTATTATATGGATCACCTAATTTACGAATGAGAGTATTGTAAAATTATACTTGACATTCAATGTAATCCGTGATAATAGGCCTATGTCATCTTTGAAGGGTTAATTTGAAATCGGTATATAATATTTATTCATTTTAAAATACAATTAAGTAAATTAATAATTTAAAAAACCTTACATAAAGGTAAATCAACCATTTTTATTACTACTTGTTGTCCCATGGAGTCACCTCATTATTCAGAATGAGATGATGGTTGGTTCTCCTCACCCTGGTGGTTACACAAAAGGTAAAGAGTTGTGGCCTGTGATGGCTCTTAGGACCCAACCGTTCGCCAGTGTTGCTGCTGCAGTAGTCCAGTAATTCAATTTTTTAATCTGATTAATTTGGAGTGTTGATATAGCCAGTTTGAGGTTATTATTTCCTAGAACGATGCCTATTTATTGCATTGAAATTAAATTTATTAATAGTTATTTAATTAAAAATTAAAGTTTCATGTTTTATTTTACAGTTATTTTAAATCAGAATATAAAAGTAATTTTCATTCAAGGTTATTAAATATGTTGCGAGGTTTTGTTTGAAGATTGTCTTTGTTTGTTACTGAAACGATGTATTTTTGAAGACTATTTTTGTTTGTTACTGAAACGATGTATTGTTGAAGAC
>JAPMOQ010001578.1:479735-649049 GCA_026543055.1 Argiope trifasciata | reverse complement strand
TTAAAATTTGTTTAAGCATCTTTAGTTGATTTGTTTTTCCTTTATTTCGTGTTCGTTAAAATTTGTTTAAGTATCTTTAGTTGATTTTTTTTCCTTTATTTCGTGTTCCAGAAGATTTTGGACCTTTCTTTAATTTACCAGATAAGTGCTCTGAATTTTTCTTACTGTCTCCAGAAAGGTATTCTGGAACTTTCCCTACCTGTATAAAAGGTAAAGATCTCTCATTCACAGTGTTCTTAGTTCAGAGTTAAGTTAATAAATTGATTTAACTCTACTTTCTATGTCTTCTTGGGCTCTATCTACAGAGCTCTGTCTTTGTTTTAAGTAATAACTTATGGATACACCCTTTATTAGATTAAAAATCATGGATAATAGATAACCGTCAATCATACTGGGTTAAAATTTCAACAACTCCGAAAATATGGATGCGTACATTTGATAGATGAAAAACGAAAATATCCTTTTTCTTATTACTGTCACCGACATCTTTCGAGCGGTTTAAATTATTGGAGATATAAATTGGAAATGGCCTATAAAGGATTTTAAAATGTGACTGGCAAATAATCTGCATTGTGAGGTTAACGATCTCAACTGCGAAAGAAGGAAAACAACTATACAACGTTATTGCCATAGATAAACGTAGATGTTAATGACGGAAATAAATAATTTACTTAACATTCTAACATAGCCTTCAATAATCACTCTATTATGCGAGTGATAGCTTAAATTTTGATTAAATAAATACTGTAATGAGATTCTTTTATATTCAAATACGTTCTTCCATACCATTATCTTATCTGAGTGATTGCTTGGATTTTGATTGGATAAATACTGTATTGAGATTCCTTAATGTTGAAGCATGTGCTCCAATACCACCCAATATTCGAGTGATGGTTTGGGATGGATTAGTTAATTGGTATAAATGGTTTCAGAGCGAAGGTTCGGGAATTTTTTTAGGTTTCCAACAACTAAAATTGAAAGAGCTGTGGATGTAATAATAATACTCTACGTACATATTATTTTTCAAACTTAAATAATATCCTAATTTTATAAAGAATAAAAGAAGAAAAGAGCTTGATAAAAATTAAAACCAGAATCATTGAACAGGAGAAATACCCCGACCTTTTGTTCTCTATTTTGTTTGCAAATTACGAACTGACAGTTTGAGTGAATACATACTGAAAATAGTCATGAGTGTATACAAATTTTACGTTTAATTATTATGGTTTTGTCTTGCACAAAGATTTCTTTTCCTTTGGGAATAAAATCTACTAAGTTTGAAAGAGATAAACATTTTTCAATGAAATCCGAAGCCCTATTGTTTTTCTCAAATTCCTCAGGTATTATGTCTGGGAGCAATATTCTTACCATTCTTACAATACCTTTGATTATTTCTATTATCAGTGTAACTAAGACAGGAAGATATGGGATGAATTATTAAAAACAGAAAAGACTGAATGTTTTGACTCTATTTGACTCTGTATAAACTCAGGAATGGAGATGGATATCGTGCTTTAAATCAAGAATTCATCATCAACCATGCTTTTGTGGTTCCTCCCGCAGCTTGGAAAAAAACTATTCAAGGAGTTCTTAACTGTAACTTCTACAAATTCCATTCGGTATTCTTGAATTTTTCTTTCTCTATTCAGATCGTGTATTTATGAAATGTTTACATTAAAATGCTGTTTTTAGCAAACTTGTTGCAATGATTAGATGTTCTGCCCCTTAGCTTACAAGAAGTGGTTCAATAAACGCATTTCTGTTTGAAAATTTTTCATAACGAGTAAAAGGCGTTTATTATAAATATTGACTCATTACCATAAATATTATCTGTGTGCAATGTTTAAGGTAAGTTGAATTTTGATTCGCTACTTAATTTTGAATTTAGAGTTTTACTATTCAAAGTTCAGAATAGTTAACATTAGGTTTTAAATATTGATATAATTAAAATATCACCTATTTAAAAATCAAATTTGTAATAATTTATTACACTAAAATTATATGAAATTTAGTAAATTTCTTATCCGATTAATAGTTGTTTCTGCCAGAAAATAGAATTTCTTCCTTTTAATAACCAATAGTTTAATTATTTAAAAAGAAGTTGAGTTCACTTAAAGTCAAGTCTTAAGACAGTTTAAATCACCATTAATAAGTTTAAAAAAACGAGCTGAACAACATATTTCAATCCTCATAAAAATCGAAGACTTGAAGAAAAACTTAATTTCATAATAAGATTTCAAAGTATAATACCAATATTTCATAATACCAAAGTGATGGAGTGATAAATTAATTTGAAAAGTATTGGTAATATCTAAAAATTTAAATCTAAACTAATAGCATATTTACAACTTAGCAAACAATACTCGTATTAAGAACAAATCTGAATTTTGTTTCATTACTTTCCTAAAAAATAAGTGAAAAGAAATGAAGGAAAATCTTAATTTTCTATTAAAATGATTATGCTTAAAATTTGAATTCAAAATTTTGTTTGACATTAATTATTCCATTAAATTTTTCAGCAACAAAATTATGCATATCCTAAGAACTATAAAAATTTCAAAATGAATGAGCTTTTTATTCGTTTATTCAATAAAATTTAATACCTGCTGGATCGAAATTTAAAAAAAAATCCTAGTTGCCTTAAATGGAAAATGTCAAGAAGATTATTAATTATATTATTTAATATGGTTAATTAATTTACAATTTAGAACAAACTTGCTCCTCCGAATCATTTTCATCTGCATCAAATTTGTGAAAATGCAATTATAAATAAAAACGCGGAGATATTCAACTTTTTTTGTAATTAACTGAACAAATCTACATTTCTCGTTTACAAATCTACATTAACTGAACAAATCTATATTCTACATTATCAAGATGAAATCATTTGATCAAATCTTGAAATATTTCGATTCTTTCCAAATAGAATGCAACTTTAGAGGAAATAAAATTTAGGATCGTAACCACCTAGTTTTAAATAACAATTTCCAATCTGATTTCTTTCATAATATTTTCGTCAAAAAGAATGTAATAAGCTCTCAAATCTGATCTCGGAATTTTGAGATATTACGAAT
Source organism: Argiope trifasciata (assembly GCA_026543055.1). Taxonomy (NCBI): domain Eukaryota; kingdom Metazoa; phylum Arthropoda; class Arachnida; order Araneae; family Araneidae; genus Argiope; species Argiope trifasciata. The sequence goes on along the minus strand of JAPMOQ010001578.1, from coordinate 645,975 downwards.
AGGATTTATCACTTCAAAAATCTCTCGCAATCTTGGATCTGCACTGATACAAAGTCATGAGCAAATTAAGCTAATGTAGTACTGGTATAAAGTAAAGAAAAAAAACTGTTTTGGAAACCTTAACTTATTTCATGTAAAAATGTAAAATTGTGATATTCTACCATGGATGATAAAACTTGAATCATCTCTACCCCAGTTAAGCATGACTTCTATAGTAAATCAGAAAAAATAAGGTTTGGTTAAAATTTATCTATATATATATAGTTAAATTCATATACTACTAATTTGTTATAATTAATGGTTGCTTAAATTTCCAATTAAATAATTTAACCTCTATAGTTAATTTTCAACTGGATTAGTTTTTAAAGTTCAATGTATGATTGAGAAATAGCACGTAGTGTTTAAGAAGTATATTACTCTGTTAAATATACAATGTATCTTCTTAATTGCCCTCATTTCATCTAAAATTTGTATTTTAATTTGAAAAATAGTTGCTATTAAGCTTCAAACTTATGCAAAAACTTCCTTCAAATACATGCAAAAGTATTTAAATCTTTTTATTAACATTCAAAATAAAATAGAATTTTCTGAGATTTTATTAACATGATAGCATGATGTTAATAAGAGTTTATGCCTTGAATTCAAAATGCATGTATACAATTTTTTTGTGTAATTTTAGATGAAATATATTGCAAGGAAACAAATTTTAATTTTAATTTGTACTAATAAAAATATTTTTGGATTAATTATTTTTATTTTAAAACAATTTAAAAATGATTTTCAATCATTTTAATTGCCTTTTTGTGTAGCAAAATAATATATTGATGAAATATATTAACAGAAAGCAAATTCGAATTTTGATTCTAATTAAATATAGAAATGTTGAAAATATATTTTAGCATTTTAAAACGAATTAAAAATGAATTTGAATAATTTCAATTGCATTTTTGTGTAGTAAAATTTTCGTATGTAGTTGCGAAAAAATGCCATTCAAAATTAATTAAAATACTTATAGTATCAAAAATAACTCTAGACACACATTAAAACCTCTAACTAATACATATGTGCGAAGTTTGGTAACTCTAGATCAATCGGTCTAGACTTTAAAGCACCAGGTACACATTCACATCCATCTTTAGCAGAGAAATGTCAGGTAAAAACACTAAATCTTTAAAAAGCGGCAAACTATCATTTAACTTTAACTTTGCAACATGTCTCAGAAGTTAATATCTCATTTAAGATCAATGTCTGAGAATTTGAAACCGATTTTACAGAAGACTCTTAATTTATGTAGGCGTGTTTCAAGTTAAGACTTTTGAGGAGTCTTCATAGATTTTTATGGAAATTAGATTTGTAAATATGTGCATATTTCTCCAACTATCTGGGATTAAATCATTCTAACTTACTCTTCTTATTTTAAAGGAAATAATAATTTTGCATGTTTAATTTCTTAATGAAATATATAACTTTGTATATTTAATTTTTAATTAATATGCTATAATAGAATAACAACAATCCAATAGGTTATAATAGATTGACGATAATATAATACTGTTTTATAGAATGGCGTTCTTACTTTCTTGAATACAAAATATCTCAAACATCTGAGAAAGTTGTACAATGCTGTATATATGATAATATATTAAAAACATCGCAAATGATGTTTAATATCACAAAATGGTCTTTAATATACATGCTCTACTTGCGATACAAAACAAATATAATTTAATCATATTAGAATTTTCACATAAGAATTTAAATTATTTTATATAATTAAAATTTGTATAGTAAAATTATATACAATATAAATTTGAAAATTATTTTACATATTAATCAAAAATATTTTTGATTAATAATTCGAATAATACGTTCATATATAATATGCCTATCTAAAACCTGGTAATTCAAACTCAGTGAGCTAAGAAGATAGAATGTTTTCAGTTTTCAGGCGATCAATATCTGGTATATTGAATTTTCACTCTCAAAGTAGAGAATTTTATCACATTTTGTATGAAATATGTCAAAGAATTTATAACTACGCCTTTATGATTCAAATTAATATAAAACTAAAAAAAGAAGCAATTTAGTTAGATAAAATTTCTTATTTTTTATTATCAGAATTATGTATTTGCATCAGATTTCTGTATGCCTATTTACTGATTTACTGTATGCTTATTTACTAATTCGGAGCTAGGTGGATAAAAATACTACATAATAGAAAAATGAAATTTGAGGTGTGATATTAGCTTCAAGATTGTGTCTTGGATAATAAGACCACGGCTTCAGAACCGCAGAGTTTGAGATTCGAGACCAGATTTAACCGAAGAACCGTCGTGTAAGAGTGGATCTGACATTAAATCTGAGGGCAAACGTCCGTCCTCTTGTCTGGTGTGCCAGTTTAGCTGTAGTCCTCGTTATTTGACAGCGATTCAAAATTGATTTTCCAAAATATCCTTAGTGTATCTTTTAAAAAGGACGTTAGTATAACTAGACAAATTTTAGCTTCAAAATAGCTGGTTGTGCAACCCATTTATTTTGGAACAAATCAACCTATAAGAAAAAGTTCCAAATGTATACTTATTTCTCTAAAAAAACAAAAAAAAAATCAAAATGATACCCCCATTTATTTAATCCCTAATCAAATATTGAATTTAAAAAAAAACGATAAAGCACTTAAATATTTTTATATTAATGGTACGTTTCAATCACTGAGTGTATAAATATGTATGAATGTCTAAGTAATGTCGTAAACTGGCATTTTTCCCCAAGCGGTTTATTTTAGATTCTTCAAAACAAGAAAAAAACAAACGCTACAGCAAAAGACATCTCCCATCGATTTGTAAAAAAGAGGGAAGAGACACCTGAAAAAGGAGTGTTTCTTCCCTCAAAATAAATTTGAGAAGTTCCCCACCGAAAAGGCATCTCGTCTCCCCGAAAAAGTGATAAACGACGACCGTATTTCCGTCGAACTTTCCAAATCCCTCGGCTTTTTCAAAGAAGTGTCTCAAGACCTGAAAGGAGAAACAGGTGCAGAACTCAACCATCCACCATTCCCCTTCCCCCCACCCCCTCCAAGTGGAATTCCGAGAGAAATAGGCGTCGGTTTATCGTGAAATATGCATCGGGATCTGTGTCTGATAGATAAGCCCCGACGTTTCTGCATCACTGAGTTTGTGAAGTGATTTGTCTCTGTGTTTGATTAGAATAGTATATTTTTATACATGTAAAGCGGCTTTATAAAAATATTTAACATATTTGCTAACATTTTGTTTATACTTATGCGTAGAACAGTGAAGGGAATAGTTTGAATAGGGAACAATAGGAATAGGGAACATTTGATATCAAACAAATTTTCTCTTCTCAATAGACGGAATAACAAGCGGTGAAATAAAATGCTCACCTTATAAAATGAATTATTACCTTCGCATATGAATATTTATTGTCTCTCGTATTGTATAAAATATTGTATATATTGTTTCGAACCTGCAATATCACTTTTTCATATTTTTATTGTCGTCGCTAAAACGACATTTACAAATGCTTTTGATAGACAAAGAATACGAAGTCCAATAATCCCGATATTGCTGATCATGTGAAGATGTGTGCTGAGAAAAATAAGTTATTGAAAATACAAGAATTAAGGATATATTTCTATTAAGTGAATAAAGAGATATATCTATTAAGTCCTTCTAAAAATTTCATATCATTTCACGAAGGCATTATAAATAGAGAAATTCAAACATGAAGAATTATTCCTTTGAAATGTTTACCACAGAATGAGCTCTCTAGCAGTTTCTTCATTGAAATACTTAATTTACTAGTGTTGTTAATACTTACAATTGTTTCTTTATACTTTACCTAAGACTATGCTACCTTTATTTCGTAATTTTTGTATATTAAAAGGTCGTTGTTGTATTTCATGTGCCATACAGTCAATATACGAGTTTTAAAACTATATGTTATTACCTAATATTCCACTTAGATAGGTATTGCTACTTTAAAGATTTTTGAATCATAATTTCGAAGGTTTTCTGAAACAGTAAAGAAAAATGTTTCAACTGGAAAATAACTTTAATTAAAATATTATAAGTAATTATATGCAATAGTAGATGTATTCTATAATTGGAAAAGTAAATGAGAAAGTATTTAAGCAACGGTAGATGAAATATAAACGAACGTTCACAATTATTTATTAGTTTATAAATCCTATGTCATTTGGAATGAGATAATTTTCAAATTTTCAACAAATTATATATTTTAATTATACTTTATAATAATGAATGTTAATTTTTATTTAATGTAAAACATTTATTAGAAGCCTGCTTATATTTTAGTATTTTTTAGAATAATTTGAAAAAAAATTATATGTTTAGAGCATGATACACTGGAATAAGAAAAGAGAATGTAATTTCCAAAAGCTATTATATATAAAGTCAGTTATAGATTATATTTAATGTAAGAATTATTTAGAAGAAACAAAACTATATTTAATATCAGCATTCACCGAGATCCTTATACAACTAAAAACGCCTTTTAAATGCATAGAGTAATTTTACTAGAGTATAATATTATAATAAAAATTTTTGCAATTTTATTTTTAATACGAAATATTGGTAACAAAAACATTATAAGTTGAATTGCAACATCATTTTGCTATTTCATATGTAGAAAAACAGTTGAAACAACAAAATGGAAGATTTTGTAATATAAAAATTTAAAAATTGTTTTAAGTAATGTTAAAAAAAATAGTACTATATAAGAAATATAGAAATTAAAAATTTCTAAATGAGAAATCCTTCTTTGTAAGTACTAAGCAATCACGTTGCCCTGTCACATCATTATTCTATTCACCTGTTATGTCTGGAGGTTTAGAACCTTGAGTTCTAGAACTCCGTGATACTTCCATAAAATTAATCAGTTCTTACGAGTTCGAAAACTACGTTATATTTTGAAAATTCCTATCATATTTAAGAAAAATTTTCCCTTGAAATATAAGTTGTTGAAGTTTACCCTAAAAGATTTTATTAAAATTTAAGAAAATAGCAATTAACGATGTAAACTTGCATTAAAGAATGCATGTAACCTCCAAATATTAAATTAAAATAGTGCATATATTTTCTTAAAGACTGCAGTTAAAATCAAGATTTAAATAGTTTAATGAAGAAGATTGTTCAGAAATTTCATACTGGAATATACTGAATAAAGAAATTTTATAATTCAGTCATCAATTAAAGTTTTCATTCCAGATATTCAAATATAAAATTTCAACATCACCGCTTCCAATTATCGACCTTAAACAACCTTAATTTATTAGAAATGTTTATACTGAATAAACATTCTTCAAATTCTACTGGGTATCAATCTGCAACCATAAGTAAAAATTGTATTTGATAATTGCAAAATTAAAAATGAAATTAAATCAATTTTCCTACACTTGTCTAATACATATCAATGCATTATTGATTATTAAAATTAAAGTTAAATGCTTCTTCTTTTTAGACTAGAGAGAATCAAAATTGCCAAAAATAATGTAATTATCGGCTTCATTTGCTGAATACAGATATTTGGAATTATATAAAGTAATAAATATTTTTCCACTTGTAAGATAAACTACCATTTTAATCATTTATAAATCATGGTCTGTTTTAATCATTCACAAATTATGCTCGCTATCATTAATTCATTAAGAATATCGCCTTTTCAAAATAGCATCATTTTCTTTGCAAGCGAAACCCCGCCCAAAAGGAAAGATTTAAGCAATATCTTGAAGGCATGATTTACGAATTTTCTCTCATCTTTTACATAATCGTAAATCGTTAGATTCCACATGCAATTCTTTCGCTGAATTTTTATCTTTCTTGTGGGAGGGGAATCATAATTGTATATTATTTTTGGAGCACATTTATTGTTATCGTTTAGTAGCAGAATAAGTTGCACTACTTTCAGAATTTTGTTTATATTTTCTAACTGGAACGAAATTTTCTAGCACAATTGAAGCACTGAAACTGATACGAATTCCTTCTTGCACAATTGAAGCACTGAATTTGGTACGAATTCCTTCTAGCACAATTGAAGCATTGAAACTGGAACGAATTCCTTCTTGCACAATTGGAGCACTGAAACTGGTACGAATACCTTCTAGCACTAAAAGTGGTATAAATTCCTTCTTGGGCAAATGAAGTGCTGAAATTGGTACTAATTCCTTCTAAGATGTATAAAAACCATGCCTATAAAATGGTGATTGTCCAAACGACATATAAAAAGGATACCACAAATCAAGATAGATTTATAATATGCATATTGAAGTAATAGGTGCCACAAATCAAGATAGGATTTATAATATGCATATTGAAGTAATAGCAAAATTATTTCTCGATTCGAGGAAGATTATAGATTCGAATAGCAATATCTCACTTATTCAATGCATCTGAGCTTGTCATAATATACTTACCAGTTATTCAATCGTAAATGAAGCTAGGCGGATATATGTAACATGGCAAATAGTGGCATCCATTGCAGAGTTAAATGCTGAAAAATTATCAAGAGACGTTTAACACTCTAATTAGAAATCTCATAACTTTTTACATTTCATTGGATAGAAAAGGGTACAAAATTCAGTCCTAAGTGATTAATGGTGTACTCAGGGCTTATAATATGCCTCATGAAAGGATAAAATTCTGCCAACAGTACAACTCAAAATGTTTTGTTGTAGCTTGCCAATTCATGTAACATTCCCATTATCTGATAAATTGCGAGTTCCTTTCTATAACAATCTTAAATTAAATTCAAAACGGATTTCTATTATACAAAGAATATATTTTTAATTGTTAACTTCACAGATAAAAAATGAAGCCCATATTTTTAACCATATATTCCCCCCAAATCTACTCTGTATGTTATTAAGATGAGCATTATTAAAAATGTATAATATTTAAGTGCAAATCGATTAACTTTATGATGATTTTCAGGTTTAAACCATTTTTTAGGGTTGGATGAAAAAAAAAGTCTATAGTTAAAACGAGAGAAACAATTAATCCAAAATTATATATACAACATGAATATTTAAAGTTTTAATTGTGCCGGCATCTTGGCATAAGGGTAACGTGGGTTCGAGTCCCGGTTCGGGCATGGTTGTTCTTCCACCATTCTGTCAGTAAGATGTGTGAATGTGCCTTCCTGTAAAAAAAGGGGTATGGAAGAGAATGAGAGATGCATGAGTGGCTAAGTCATTCTATTGGCCTAAGTTAGAGCTGTCAGGTTACAAGAGATGCACCCTATTGGCTTAAATCGCTCTTTGTAACAGCGGGCTTGTCCAATGGCAAGTGCCATAAGCAACAGCAGTAAATTAATTCTTTTATTTCATCTGCTAGCTAATTAGATTATATGTTTTATTTTGGGCAATTTTTATATTTTGATTTCAATAAGAATCTACTGAATATTTTAAACATTTGTGTGCTGCAAGTATAATTTTAAATACTTAATAATGTTTAAAAGTGTAAAAATATGCAAATCGATGTGCGAACGATGTAGGTCAAGCTGATTAAAGAGTTAATAGAAAAATCGACTTGATAAGATGCGAGCTATAATCAGTGTTTCATGCTTAGTGTGATGTAGAATCTTCTTAATATCCATTATTTAAATTTAGAATATTTTATTTTCAACGATGTCGATTTTATGAGATAATAATCCTGCACTGTAAAGTGATCGTTTTTATCCCACGATAGTTTGTTACATAGGTCTGGATATTCTGAACTAATTAGCCCTCCAGAGTCCAATCTTCCGCCAACACTACATGGAAGAATGAAGGAGAGTCTATTGGCCATGTTTAAAAAACAATAAAATCAGTTCTAATGAAGTCAAACTATCGAGTTGTTTTGAAAGAAGACATTAATGCAACTAAACTGTTATAAAAAGCTGATTACCCCTTATTGAGGGTATTTTTTATAATCGCAAGTAGTTCAATCTTTATCATATTTATATTGGTATTTTGCATTAAGAGTAAGTTTAGTAGGAGTGAAATAAGCGAACCGTTAGAAAAACACAAGATAATTAATTGCGATGGATTTCTGAACGCGAACTCCAGTCAGATAACACGAATGACTTAGAATAGGTAGTTTACTGAATTCGTATATATATATATATATATATATATATATATATATATATATATATATATATATATATATATATATAAATTAGCAATATAAGAGAAAACGAAACTAATTAAGGAAACTGAACCAAAAACTATTTCGGATTCGAACAAGACAAAATATAAATATTAGAATGATTGAAATAATTAATAAAGAATCCGGTCTGAGGACCTTGAGAAAGTCCTCATATATATATATATATATATATATATATATAATATAATACGAGAGAGAGAGAAAGAAATTTCAGCAATTGTGTGTTCAAAGAAAATTTTGAATTTTTTTTAATTCTTCATGTAGGCATGATTTGTACAGCAGGAAACAATTATAAAAAGGGTGTTAGTCTATATCGTGGTACAAGAGAAACTATGAGACCAACATTTTCCCCTTCAGTGGTTTTACCTTGATATTTTAGTTGATATTTCTTCAACTTGTGTCAATTTAGTAAAGGTTCCTAAGTATGAAAAGTATTTAGTATTATTGAAATATTATTATTATAAAAGTATTATTAAGTATTTATATAAAGAATCTTAAGTATGTTTAAAATAATGTTGTGCTCCAGTAGTGATTTTTATCATTATCGTAGCGTGAGAAAATGTCGAGATCAGAAATTTTTGTAAAGCGCGAGGTGAAAATAAACAGATGAAAAGTAGGAGTAGCATCAGGAAATAAGAAATATTTTAAAATGAAGTTAGCATGGATTAACTTAAAATAAAAATTAGGAAATTTATTTGGGATTTATAATATATACGCAAACGCATGCACATACAAACACGTACATGCGATTTCAAAAATGAAAAATAATTTTTAATTATTTTATGTATATGAATAATTTATTACCATATGAACTTTGATGGCTTTAATTTGATGTATTATAAAAAGCATTTTGATCTATAAAAATAAATATACATAATAATTTAATAGTTTAATGTGTTTACAAATAATCACCAGGTTATCGATAAAAATAAGAAGAGATAAAAGAAAGATGATTAAAAGATGTTCTTATTTTGTCTTTCCTTAGAGACGTTATTGGCAGACGATAAAATTAATTTTTAATCAAATACACTACAATTAAATATTTCACTTAAAATTCATTTTTGAGTATTTTATAACGATCGAAGCCTTTTAATTCCTATAAAAAGTAAAATTAATTATTAAGAATTAATAATGTGCTGATTAAAAAATTGGGTTTGATATTTTCTGTCCATTTTTTTTTCCTTCAATTAAATAATTACTTTCTTTCAAATAACAAGAGCTACTGCAAACTCAATGAATAATTTACAAAATACATTATTAAATATTCAAGTCGATGAAAAGTTAAAATGTTTTTGATAAGGAAATCTACATTAATTAATAATAACATAGCTTCCAATTAAAATTTATGAATTTCCATTAAGCATTTTTAATTTAAAATTTTAAGAAAAGCTTAAGACCGTAGTAATTGAAGACGAAACTGTATTGAAATGATGGAATTGATTAAAATGTTTAAAGGAATCCTAGCTTTAAAAATAATGAAAAATCAGGTCTTTCCCTTAAGATTAGTTCTTTTTTTTTAAACTCATTTTTAGAAAAATTTGACTATTTTTTTTCAGAAATAGCTTTTAAGTAAGGTGAAAATGAAATCATTTCAGTCTAAGGAAAATAACGTTCAGAGTCCATAATTTGCATATTAAAAGACTTTTCTCATAAAAATGTTTATTCTTCATCCTAATAATTTTTAATGTCCCATGTGGCACTGGGCTAGAACTTTGGTCGAATTTTTTTGTAAGAAGTAATAATTGCTTGTGGCAAGTATTAAATTTGTATTTTGCAAAAAAAATCTAATTTCTAGATTAAGTAGGTCTAATGTCTTCCATAATTGGTGTGTAAAGATCAAAGTTTATTCAAACTTCTTCTGTATTAATTTACCAGTCGGGTTTCTTCTTATTAAACGTTAGAAAAATGTGTGTTGTTTTGTAAATTAATAATTTCTGCATTATAATGTTTTTCTTTATTTAACACGGGAATCGGAGATAAAATGAGAGCAAGGCAAAATCTTGTGTGATTCGAAGTTTAGAAATATCATGTTTTAATGTAAATTATACTCAATTTCTATTCGAATAAAAAAATATATTGTTTTATTTTCTTATTTTCATGTTCTTAAATCGATATACATTGTGATTTAATCATACATTTCATCCTTTTTATACAATGTTTAGCTTATGGCATAGATATACGGTTTCCCATTTCAGATTACAATTTGTAGAAATTTTCACCAAATAGATCTTTAAAAATTTTATTTTTAAAAAATGTCTTTTTTTTTTCTTAAATGATTTTAATAATTTTAACTAAACTAAATATTCTACTACACAATTTTATTAATCAACTTTATGCTTGCATGTATATCTCTTTATATGTAAAATATGTAACGAAAGAAAGTATTGTAATCTTCAAAAAATTCAAACTCGTGATTTTAACGAATTCCCCCTTCTATAGGCATTTGTGTCAAAAAAAAAAAACATTTTTGGAGTATTGATCATCAGAATCACTGACTTTAAACTCGATAACTTAAAAACACTTAGAATTGAATACTATATGGGTTCAACAACACATTTATAAATTTATCGGATTTCGATCTAAATACAATCGTAGAAAAAAATCAATAAGAGTGTCCAAATAAATTGATACAATGCCTTAGTATCTAAAGGTTTAATCAGCTTCAAATTTCAAAACCAAATCTGAATAAGAGGTAGACCATCTGTCTGTATTTTTTGTGGAAGCGTAAACCCTATACCACAGAAATGCAATGATTTAGATCACCAAAATTTGGTGCACAATTTTAAAGTATAAAATGCAACTCTTTATCAAATTTTAAATTATTTAGAATATTGGCGCTTTATCGATCTGTATTTTCTTATGCAGAGACATAACTACTCAATTGTAACAATCTCTATGTTTTACCCTTCATCTTATTTTTAATTTTTCTAAAATGGCAACATCGGAGATAATTTTTTTGATTTTAAAAAATATACCACTGTGTTCTTTTCCTTAACCATCGTTCATCTAATTTTGTTCATTTAAAGAGTTAAAACTCTATTAAAGAAATCAAATAAACACCAAATATTAACTTCACAACTACTTTGAATTCTGAAATTTGACTTTCTCTCTATATGTGTAATTTTGTGGCTCATTTATCCAAATTTTAATTTAATTCACTCGTAGAAAGGGGCAGCCTCGTCTTTTTTCATTTCATTTATGAGGCACAAAAGACTCATATACTGTGTTTAAGCATCTTATACTTTATGACTTATCTCAGTTACTGAAATTTTTTGCAATAAGAGGCAGTGGAGTTGCACCTTTTTTGAGGAGCACTCCAGAAAGTTTATTGCAGACCATGCATTCTTTTTTAATGCTTGTGCAAGATGCAATCTGTTTTAATCTTCCATTCTTCATTGCGCAGTTGCATTCGTTTCTCAGAAATATCTGGAAACTAAGGTCTAAATCATTTGTTAAACTATTCCACTACTAGAGGGTCGAGATAATCTAATTAGTTGCGAGTTCGACTCGCATCTCTTAGATTGTGAGTTCAAAACCCATCGATCGAAGTATCTCCGCGTGTGTGGTGACTGGAGCGCATATAAATCTGTCGGGGTCCTAAAATCCTCCATGTCGAGGATAATATCACTGAGGGTACTAGTTCGGAGGTGACCTCTGATCCAGGTCTAAATTACGATCTGTAGATGAGTTTCTGAGAGTAAAGACCCCTGAGCACTCAGAGGGCAAAAGTCTGACTTGTAGCTCAAATGAAGATGACACACACATTCGCTTGCCCAACTCCTTTTTACAGGGAGGGCACATTCACACGTCTCACAGACAGAACACAGAGTAACAACCATGCCCGAACCGGGACTCGAACCCGAGACGCCCAGATCACGGGGAAGACACGCTACCCATGTGCCAGTACGCCGGCTATAGATGAGTGAATGAAATGTATGAATGAAGTCTGCCCTGTAAAAAAAAATTGTGGTATGGCAGTTGTTAAGTCTGATCTTGGCCCTAGATGGCACTGCTGAAAATAAACAAGAAACACACTTTTCGAATTTAATCACAATGGCTCTGTAGTCACCAGGTCTGTCAATGACAAGTGCCGTTAGAAACAACACAACAACAACAGCATTTACTAGAATAGACACGGAATGGTTTGTTTTAACTAATCAAATTTTATACTCTTCGGTTTCTTCTTGAGAGACGTAATAAAGAGTACCCCTTTCCAAAATGATCTGGATTGCGGTGAAGTGGTGGTAAGGTCTTGCCTTTAGAACTTGACAATTTAAGGCTCGAGATCCGATTCCACCTTTGATCTGTGGTGTAAATTGGCCGGGTGCGCGTTAAATCCATCAGAGCCAAGTGTTTTCCCGCTGGTGGGATAGGGATGTTTCGAGGTTGATTAATTTATGTTTAATGGTGCAACAGCCAAAAATAAGCTGACTTGTGCCAATAATATGGTTCAAGAGGATGCCACATGAACAGTTAAAAGCTTAAAGACAGTAGATTAATTATGGATACTTCGAGAGGCAGGGCTCTAGTACAGGTATCGTCATCTCATCACATTTCAAAATTATGAAATTCTGCCCGAAATAATTCTAGTGTTGATTTGAAATGAGATCTTCGCATATAATTGAATTGAATTTAAATTTGGGGAAGATTGTGTCGTAGTAGAAAGGGTTTCAAGTGTTGAATGAACTGATTTCTTTGATATTAATCAAAAAAATCATTCTTCGTGTCATCACTGGGCTTCTAAATTAACAAATTTAATTCGTTTAGATTGTAATTTTTTAAAGCTGTTTTAAAGCTGTTTCAAGCAACATTTTTTTTTGTGCTTCGTATAGTGAAAACTGAGCAGAGCACCATTTGTTAGTCACATAATCAATTTTAAAATTTCTTTATCTGCTTGATAAGGGCTAACAAATTGCCGTTTTTTCTATTAATCTCAGTTACTGGATATATGAAAACTGAAATGAGAAAGCATTCTGTGTATTATCTTGAAACTTTGTCTTCAAACATGTACCAATGAAATATTTTCTTTTTGGTAGCAATAAAATTATTTCATGATCAAAACGAATAAAATAATACTTTGATTTATGATATATATAATATTCTTTATAACCGAATATTTTACACGGTTGTTTATCTTTGTTGGAAATCAATGAATGATAATGAATGTGAATTTACAGCGCGAAAAAACATTCTCGATTGTTTGGTGATCATGTAAATTTTGTGGGGTCCAGATACTTCCACTTCTATGACGGGACATACCTCTTAGAGAATGGTTAGGCCATGGAATATGACAATCCATAGGACAGCAATCTCTCTTTGTTGCATCTTCTACGTGGATGAAAAACACTTACATCTTGTCAAATATCAACAGAATGCTGAGGAGGACACCTTTCCTCCTTTATTTCTGTTATATTTTTCCACGTTGTTTACACGTATATGGTATAGCGCTGTGTGTGTGTATTTACTCCAAGGAAATATTCTTCTTTAATTTCTTGTTTATTTTTCACACAGACACGCACATATATATGTACAAAACATGAAGACGATCACATATGTATAAGGAAACACAGAATATAATACTAAAGAATGCCGCTAACAAGATAACACATAATATATTTAAAATACTGTTAACTAGAGCGAACAACGTAAACATCGAATTCTTTTTTATATATTTTATATTTAAAAAATAGAATTATGCTGCTGCCAACGAGTGCACATGATAAAACATTTTGCGCTAACGGAGAGCGAGCGAGATGCTTGCTTGCACCAGTTTTACATCAACTTCAGATATGGTTGTCTTTCTCAAAATTAAAGTCAATTTTAAAAACAAAGCAATCAGCGGAAGAGTCCCAAATAAGTCCAAGAGTTTTAGAGCAGTTTTCAGGATGAATTTCTACATTAGATTCATTAGCACTTAGACTTTCAGCTAAATTATTTAAGCTAAATAATTTCAGCTAAATTATGAAGAATTGGAACGCCATTTTCTTAAGTGAAATCCTCGGACATCTAGAATTTCCAACAATTTTTGGATTAAAACGATTGCTTCCTCTTTAGTTTTTGCTCCAGCCATCAAATCATCCATATAAAAGGAATTTTGAATTATTTCAGATATTTCAGGATTTGTAATTTGAGAATCCAAGCCTATTTGATATAGACATCTAGTAGCTAAAAATGGAGCTGACGAAGTTCCATAAGTCACAGAAGAAAGTTTATATTCCTTAATAGTGGAATCAGATGAATCTCTCCACACAATTTTTTCCAGATTTCGATCTCCTGGTTCAATTAAAATGTGTCTATACATTTGCTTTATATCAGAAGAGAAAACAATTTTATTTACTCTGAATCTGATGAGGATAGTAAAAATATCTGGTTGTGATATTTGTCCTACTCCTAAAACTGAATTCAACGAATTAGAGTTAGATGGTTTGCAGGATCCATCAAACACAACTCGAAATTTAGTTGTAATACAGTCTTTCTTTTGCACAGCATGGTGAGGAAGAAAGTATTCCGGTTTAGAAGAATCAAAATCTTCATTTGGTGACATATGCTCCAATTCTTTATACTCACTCATAAAACCTTTGTATTGAGTTTCAAATTCTGAATCTAATTTAAATTTCCTTTCCATTGCTAGAAGTCTAGAAATAGCCATTCCTTTTGTATCTCCTAACTGAATAATGTTCTTATAAACAGGTAACCTTACAATAAATCGACCCTGATTATTTATTCTGTTAGTCGATTTAAAATGATTTTCACAAAATTCTTCTTCTGACAAACGAAACTTTTTATTCGGCAATTCTTCCATTTCCCAAAATTTTTGCAAAACTAAATCAATGTTGTAATCATTTTCTAGGGAAATCAGATGTGATTGCGTGTACGATGTTAAATTGGAATCCCTTCGAATCTGACCTGCAACAACCCAACCAAATATCGTGCTTTGCGCAATTGGTTGCCCTTCAGACCCGCTGATTTTTCCATTACGAAGAATTGAGAAAAAGCAATCAGAGCCAAAAATTAAATCACATTCTGATGTCCTTGAAAAATCTTCATTTGACAGAGGGATCCTCTTCAACTAATCTAATTCTTGAATGTTAATATTCTCAACTGGGATTTGAGAAGTAACCTTATTTAAAATAAATGCATTAACTGTTAAACATTCTTCGTTAAATCTGGACCCAATTTTTAAATCAACTGAGCCACGTGTGGTTCCTGCTTGAACCCCACTAATTCCAGTTAGCGACATTCTAGCATTCTTTCTCTGTAATCCTAAAACACTTATTAGATTCTCAGTTACAAAACTGGATTCTGAACCGCTATGAAGCAACGCTTTGAAGAGAAAAGAAGCCCCATTTCAGTCATACAATACAACCCTTGCGGTGGGAAGGAATGACACACACTTGGAGTTGTTTAGAGACGTACTAGAACTAACGAACTTTCGGGGTGCCGCTGATTTATTGCCTTTCGTTTCTCCCCCTATATAGATATCGCTTTCAGAGTGGTGGCTTGCTGTTATTTCGTCAACAGCTTTGGGGTCTGAAACGCGTACATTATTACTTTTAACATCTTCATGTAAAAGGAGATTGTTTTCCTTGACATATGAAGCATTTCAAATGATTATTTGGGCATTATTTATATTTATGCGAATTCAAACATAAAAAGCAAAGATAATTTCGTTTTACAAAATACTTTCGAGCTTTCAAATCCATATTTTTAAATTTAATACACTTAAACAATTTATGCATACCTGAACATTTCAAACAATTTTTATCAGTTTTACTCCTTTGGATGTTTTCACATGCAACAAAATTAGACGTATTAGGAATTTTAGCATCAGATTCATTATAAACTAGTAATTCAAGAGATGAGCATCTGGTATTTAAAAACTCCAAGAATTCTTTCCACGCAGGAAATTCTATTTCCGAAGTTTTCACGGACCAAAGTCTTTTTGTTTCAGGATCTAATTTTTTAAGTAACAAATGGAATAGCCATGGATCTCTGCTAGATGCCTCTTCTCCTAATGATTTCAATCCTCTCAAAATATCATCACTCGTGTCAACGATATTCCTCAAATTCGTTGAATCGGCTTGAGAGATGCCTTTTTGCTCCAAAAATGTTTTAATTAAGGAATGAACTATTTTCTTCTTTTTATCATAACTGTCCATTAATTTTCCCCATGCTTCTTCATAGGAGTCATTGGACAACGGTATATGTTTAATCAATGACGCGGGTTCATCGGACAGCAAACCTTTTAAATACTGAAACTTTTGGCTATTACTGAAGGATATTTGTGAATGAACAGTAGATACAAATAAATCTTTAAAGTTAATCCAATCTTCAAATTTACCAGAAAACACTGGTATATTAAGTTTTGGTAAACGAAAGTTCGAATTAGATTGAACTGAAGAATTCAGTGTTTCAGCAGAAGTGGATTGAGACGTATTAAAATTATCAATTTTATTTTGAAATTTTAACTTCGATGAAAAACATCTAGTTTCGAATTCTTCTATTTCAGAATCCTCAACAGTTAATTCTGAATCCAATCTTTCGAATTCTTTCAAAAGTTCTTCTAATCTCTGCAAACGAATAACTATTTCATTTTTTTTATTTTAATTCGTCTGCAGTATTTTCCAATCTAGTCAAGGAGGCCTTTACTTTGCCTCTTGCAACTTTAATTTTCGTTATGAGTTCCTTATTGTTCGGATCGTCCATGTTAAAATAAAGTTAATGACCGAAACTCAAGAAAAATTAATTATTCAAGATAATTTCCTATTAAATTCAACAAATGTTCTTCTCTTTAAAAACATCAAATTCATAATCAATGGTTAAAAAAAATGAAAGGAACTTATCTGTTTCTAATCCTGATATCTCGCCGGTGCCTCCAATATGTTTACACGTATATGATATAGCGCTGTGTGTGTTTGTATTTACTCCAAGGAAATATTCTTCTTTAATTTCTTGTTTATTTTTCACACAGACACGCACATATATATGTACAAAACATGAAGACGATCACATATGTATAAGGAAACACAGAATATAATACTAATGAATGCCGCTAACAAGATAACACATAATATATTTAAAATACTGTTAACTAGAGCGAACAACGTAAACATCGAATTCTTTTTTATATATTTTATATTTAAAAAATAGAATTATGCTGCTGCCAACGAGCGCACGTGATAAAACTTTTTGCCGCTAACGGAGAGCGAGCGAGATGCCTGCTTGCACCAGTTTTACATCAACATCTGATATGGTTGTTTACAAAAAAATAGACATATAAATAAATTAATTAACTAAATCAAAAAATTAAAAAAATAATGAAATCACATAAACACACGTGAAGTATTTGATGAAAATATTTCTTTACTAGACTCAATTTTGCTTCATAAAATATACCGGAAAATATTTTAATACTCTTGATTTATTTTATTATAATAATTTAACTATCTTAAAATATGCATACGAGAGTCGTTTTATATTAAGTTCATATGGGCCATGAGATAAATGACGGGATTAAAGAAGAAAATGAATTTATTTACCTAAAGCTTTACAGAAATATATTTAGTTTCAGACATAATTACATAATTTATCGCATCAGTGGACGAGCTTTTTTTAAAAATCTATTTTCGACAAATGTTGTATGTAATAATGGCAAGTAGTATTCCCTTTAAACCCAACTTTAGACAAAAGTTTTCTTTTAAGGAAATGATGCACAATTCAAGTGTTTAAGAATTCAGCCTCCAAAGTTGCAGTTTTGGCCATGTAGGTCTAAAATGATTGATTTTCTAGCATAGTACTTTAACATAATCAACTTATTATAAATATCTTCGATGGGCTAGTTTCTTTGTTTTCGTTCATAGATAAAAAGTGGATTAGAGCCAAATGATCTTTAAAACTTTCTTGAATTATATAACTTGATAGAAGAACATAGCATAATTTGCTAATGAATTTTGTTCTATATTGTTATTTTTTTCATGAATTGTAATTTAAGTCTATGCAAGTAATATTTTTTTTAAAGTATTTTAATTCCTACTTAGATCAACAAATCAAAATTTTATATTAGATACTTTTTATTAAATAATTATTAAAAAAAATTATTGATTTTCTCAAGAATTGATATTTTATTCTTCCCATGAAAAATACTGAAATCTTTGCATTTTACCAATTGAGCTACTATTTGCACACTGCTTAAACTATATTTAAAGAATTAAAAATTAATTAAATTTAATTAAAGAATTAATATTAAATAAAACTGTTTGAACATAAAGTATCAACCACTATAAGTATAAAAAATGTATTTGGACTTAAGCGGATGAATAGGAGTATTTTATTAACGATTGAAAATTTGAACAAGATATAGAAATAAATATACATAGGAAAAGTGTGAACTAATAGTAGGAATTGAAAAAGGAGACATCTTAGTAAATATAAAAAGTGGTTATAAAAATGTTTAACTTCTATTTCATATTTTCTGTCTGAGAAAGCAAGCTTATTTCAATAGCTCATTTTAGTCTCTAACTAAAAATTAAAAACAAGACAAAATAAGTCATTTAAAATAATGGATAAATATTCCGTAGATAAGCCTGAGAATTTATAAGTAAAGAAGAATAAGGGAAATGGAAGAAGAAATTTAAGATTCAGTTTTCAAAACAAAGTAACAATCTCAACAATTAGAAAGGCTCGGACTAATTAAAAGTAAATCGGATTATAGCATTTAATGCATATTTTTTTTAGCTTCTGATTGTAGAAATACCATTCTTTTAGTTCAATTTAAGATTTTCATCTGTATTCTACAATGAAAATAAGAAAAAAATAATGAGAAAGGACATTTTACATTCATTAACCAGAAATCTTGAATTGAAATCTTAGAGAAAAAACTGAAGGGATTAATTTCTCCGCTTTGTAGTTAAAAGCCATTGACATAAGTAAGTGAAGCTTTAAAAATATCTTTTGTATATGGCTTAAGATTGGTGAATTATTCAATTTAGCTAATTAAAATGAAATTTGATTGTATTTAAATTTTCTCTCTTGAAATCTTACAATTAAAGTTTTTCTTCGAATAATCTTGGGTTTATAGTATTATTTAAAATAAAAGCGAAGTTTGGATGACTAGAAATGATAATAAACAACAAAAAGAATTTTGAAAGTATGTTTGTATAAGTGAATTAAAACACGAATATTTTTTTGTAGTAAATCTTTTTTTTTTTTAAATCTGAAGGTCAAATAAAAAAAAATCTCGAATCGGTGAAATACTCGAAGAAATAAGAGCCACTCTAAGAAAACTGAAACTTTAATAGCATTCGTAATTCCTTTTAATTCTGAAAGAATGTTCAGACATACTTTTTTGCTATTAACAATAGTTAATATCCTCTTCGAGTTATTTGAAGTTTCTGAACATTTTATGATCTTTATTTTGAATCTGAATTTTTAGAAAATAAAAAAATATGTTTTAGTTCACTAATGAAATCGTGCTGTTTCAAAAATTTTCTAACAGTGGATGCCTGTATTAGAGATGATTTTGAATCTAAGCAAAATTGATCATTACGTTTAAACAGAAATGATTGAAATATACTGAATTTCTGAGGAAATACAAAGGCATCAGGAAAAAACAGATCAGATTTATTTGTTTGTTGTGCTTAGAATGATTAGCACGATGCACAGAACTGACAAAAGTAATGCTTGTTTTTTTAAATGCATCATGGTAGGTGGTATGTTCGAGGCGAATGTTTTGAAAAATATTCGAATACAGTCACATCGAGTATTCGCATATATATAGAATACCAGCTAAGATTCAAACGTTTTTTTTTTCTTAAAAATATCTTGATGGAAAAGCAGATGCCTCCAGTTATCTAGAAAATCGGCGGTAGCAGCAGGATTTACCTCTATATTGCAACAAACTAATGAGACAAACAGCTCCATAGTTTGAGTTAATGGGAAAACTAATGATTGAAGGTATATTTTTCAGGCATCAAACGGACAGGTTTTTATTTTACAATCTGATAGAACATGTAACCCGAATTACCCTAATTCGAGCAACATCCGTTTTGCAGCAAACTTTTCAATTAGAAAAAAAAAATGTTTTTTTTTTCTTTTGTTAAAAAGAGATACAGAAAAAATATTCTAGTTAATAGGTTTATCAAATGATTTAAATTGTTGTTTGCTTACATTCTTGCAGACAGCTTTGGAAATGTAGTATTTACTTCCTGAACAAAAAGTAAGCTATGTTTCTATCTATAAATAGTGGGATTAAAGAAATAAACAACATTAATGTTCTTATTTTTTTTTCTTATTTTGAAACAATTACTCCCCTATAAAAATATATAAATGAACATTTTGCTTATAATTCCTGAACTGCAAAATATATTAAGAAATTACTACGTAAAATTTGAACTAAAAAATGTATTATATTTCCAATTGAAATTTTTTGTAATAAAATTCTATTAAAGATTAGAATTGGTAAAAACAGCATCTAACATGTTAAATGACGTATGTAACGCAAATATAAATTTCAGTAAAAATTCGCCAAAAATACTTAAACAAAATTTTATTGATTTTGCAATTAAACGTATAGTAAATGCAAATGTAAAATTCAGTGTAACTTCACAAAAAGTAATTTTAAGCAATGTTTTAATTGTTTTATAAAGGAATCAATTCAAACATTAAGAATATTAAATAAATGCATAATTTCCCAATATTTCTATGTAATTGTCTACCTTAGTCGGTTATTAATTATTTTAATACCAATTATCACTTAAAAGTTTCAAACTTATGTTTCTAAATTAATTACCAAAATTAAAAATTACTTTAAAGAAATGTTACTTCTTTGTGCGTTTTTAGTAACTCCTCAATTTATTGAATCTTTCTTGTTGTACATGTGAGCATCATAATTCTTAAAACCTGATCAAAATTACGAAAGCTTATCGAAAGATATCGCACAAGCCAAATATGCCTTAGATGACCTTGAACAAGTCATGGTAATCTCACTCGGCACCCAAGTAGGATAGATCTCTTGTGAATGTGAAGGGTCACATACCCGAGATCAAATGGTATGGGTAATTTACCCTGTATATGGCCAAAATATACATAAATCAGCCATTCAAGTTTCGGACATTCGTCTTTTTATATTGTAGAGCTCGAAGCAGGGAGTAATGGCCTTCAACGTAGGAAAGATAAGCTCTTGCCTCATACCTTAAGACACTGGATAGCTTCAAGATTTATTCAATATATACATTGTAATGCTTAATGGATACCAAATTATGGCCTGGTATTAGGGAAGGTGAATATCGGAACAATTATGTGTCTGTAGTCAATTACTGTCAAATCTATCTCTGAACTTGTAAGGAGACACTGTTAATGTAACGTGTCGACATGGTTTAATACAGTGTGAAATTAGAGAGTCTGATCCAGAAATATTAATGTATATCTGATGGATGATCATATGAGCAAAATTAGAAAAATGTAAAATATGGTATACATAATTTTAATTACTGCGATTGCTTTATTTTCTTTATGTGTATATTTTTATTGAACAAATTTCGCTTAAAATTTTATATGCTTAACCAGTTAGGAGGAACGAAAATTTTTTTTTTGATTTTTAATTAGGAATAGTACGGAAAAGTTGCCTTTTGGTGTAGATAAAATAAATTATAAATATGAGCAACAAAAGAGAAGTTGTTGAGTTCCCGCAAGTGGGTTAAAGTCTCATAAAGTTGAAATTTTGCTACCTTTTAAAGGTTTTTACGAAATAATAAACTTTTGTTTTTTAATTTTTAATAGTGTGGGAAACTTGCCATTTGATATAGATAAGGTAAATAAAAATTGTGCAAAATATTAGAGTATTTCTTATGGTGCCACAAGGCCGTAAAATTTTCATAAAAACACAGTTCTTGTATCTTTTTAAAGATTTTTGTGAGCAACAATTAGGAAATAAAAAGCTTTTTATAAGATTTATAATATGATTATATATGTGACACTTTAGTTCGCAAAATAGAACAAATATAGCCAAGGGCTTCTATTAACGTTATTTCATGCAAAATAATTTTACAAATAATATAAAAGCCTATGTAGCTAAATACAGAATTTTATTAAAATCTAAAAGCAGAAAAGATCCAAATAAGTTTGATTCCAACTTGAGAAAATTTAGAGAAGCTAAGCGTTTACTTGATATTGCTGCCTGTAAATGTGTAAATTTTAATACTTGCACTCGCATAAATGAAAACATAGTACCAGTTATAGAGCAAAAGTTTCTAAACGATCAACGCTCTAACAGGAAAATGGTTATAGGTAACTTTGATGAAGCTTCTAAAAGTTCTTTGAGGAAGAGAAAAGGATAAAAATAAAAAAACTATTGATAATAGCTAAGTTTAATTAAAAACGGACAAAAAAAATCCAGAAATCAGAAATACGTTTTTTTTTTGTTCCATCCTAATAATCAATTTCCCTATACAGGCAAAGTTTCAAACCTTATATTTTAAACACTTAATTCTAGTTACTAGAATTATTTTATTCATGGATAGACTTCCATTGATCATATTTTCTCTACAAGATTTTAGGAATATCCAGTATATATATGGATAATTTCCCAAGTTCATATTTTGCACATTCTCAGACCTACTTTTGAATTCACTAACATATATAATGATTTAATTATAGAAATGTTTTTGAAGAAAAAGAAGTCTAAAATTCGAAGTGTTATATAAATTGCAATATAACACTTATCTCTCTAGATTAAATTATAATAAAAACCAAGTAGAAAGAAATGTCTTTGTGCCTACTACTGGTATGTTCTTTCCTTTTCGTTTTTATTATTAGTTTTGAGACATCTTTTATAGGTTTTTTATAGTATATTTTTTGATTAATTTGGTGATTATGTTCTTTTATAATTTATTGCTTTGTTTCATGTCTGTAAAAATATTGTATATCCTTAATTTTAGGTTATTTTCGGGTCAAGAGGGGTCAATATTGTTGGAAGTCAGATTCCTCACAGAAAAAACTATCTTATTTTGAATCCCTACATGATGGTGATACTTGAGAAAGGTTTCAGGCCAGATTCTTATTTTATATAAATTTGATTCTAATTTTTTCCTTTTAACTTGTTTTTCATTACTATTTAGTCTAGATCCATCTATTTTAGTTGTAGCTGCCTTGGCGCTCTCTAAATATAATGGTGTTCATTTTAGCGTTATTCCAAAATTTTTAGTTAATATTTAAAAATATTTATTAGTTTGATTCCGATATTATTTTCAGTTTTGATTCTGAAATATTTTTTTTAGTTTGATCCAGAAATAATTTTAATTTTAGATTGTTTCCGGAAACAGGTTTTAATTTATAATTTCTCCTTCTCTCTAAACATATAACAAATGAAAAATTACTCGAAACTTCATTTCTTTAAAGCAAACACTGCAAAAATCAGAAAAGTCGCCAAGTACTTCTGTAAAAGAATAACTGAAGATGTTCAATCAACGATATTAATAACACACGCATTTCGCTGATTTACAATCAGGGAAAAGGTATCAGAACAACCTTGTCATTCCTGACACACACATAATCATATTAATAATTACGACTTTAATTTCACTGCACATTTCCGCCTGACATTCGAAGGAATTTCGCTGCTTTAAATATTTACTCGCCGTCAAAAGGCTGTCCCTCCTTCTGCCTTGCGAAATGAATTTCGCGTAATTAATATTAGCCATCGATTGTTCGAACCCCTAGCTATTACTCTGACGCGTTCAAATATTTATTTGTCGTAATTAATTCATTCTTCGATGCGTTCCGAACACGTATCCGATGTCTGCCTGAAGATACTTTTAAAAGTTTCGCTTCGATAAGGTTAAGTATCTGAAGCATTACGACGAAATTCTAATCAGTGTTGAATCCTTTCTTAGTAATCAAATAGTTTTGATTAGCATAATTTTTCTTGATTTGTTTTCATTTATTCAGTGCTTATATTTTTTTGATTTTTTGGTGGGCAGATACCCATTGTCGACCATCTGATTGGACTAATTTCTGTTAGGGAATTTCTCAAGGGATATGCAATTATTATTCAGATAATTTGCCATTAATAATTAGTATTGCTTTCATTGTCAAAGTTACATTGATGATTTATTGATATTTTTTGTCTGAATAGGAATATTGATGCATAATTCCAATTAGGATCGAAATAATGACAATATTGCTGTTGCTGAATCAGAGATTATAAAAATGTTCATTCCAATAGCAAATTTTTTTTTTTTTTTTTTGTTTTGGTAAGCGCGTAAGTCAACCTCTATAATACACATTCTGAGATGCATTTGTTTCAGAATATTGCGGAGAATAAGAAAGCTTATACTCACAATTATTATATTTGCTCTTTTGCTAATTCTATTTTTACTTTATAAGTAAATTGTTGAACATTAAATATTGTATCTTCAATTGTTTTGAAACTTAAAAACTTTATTCTTAGAAAAACCGTGGAAAAGTCCTAAGAGTTAAAAAAAGATTGGTTAGCTTCACTTCCATTTAATAAGGTTACATGAAAGGAAACATTAAAAGCTATAACTAATACCAGCCGTAATTAAAATATAATACATTTTAAAGATTTGTGTCTATTGTGATAGCCATAAGAAATATTCGTTTCATTTTATTCAGTTCCTATTATTACTTTACACTGCCCCTATGTTTATTTATATATAGTGTACAAATTTTCCATTGTAAATAGAGCGCTTATTATTCATGCACTCAAGTTCAAATACACTTTTTTAAACTTGCAGTGGATAACAATTGATGTTAATACAATTTATTTCAAATATTAATTCATTAACTTAAATAGAGTTTTAGCAATTTTTAATGAAACTCAACATCAACAGGCAGTAGCTCATTCGGTGAAATGCGAGGATTTCAGTATTTTTCAAGCGAAGCTAAAGAATGCACGCTCAATTCTAGGTAAAATCAGTCATTTTTTGATAAATAATAATTTTTTTCCATAATTATTTATCAAAAAGTAAGTAATATAAAAAATTTCTTTGTTAATCTAAGTAGGAATTGAATTTAAAAATGTGTATTACTTTTTTATAACTATATGATGCGTACATTTAATCCCATATTTATATTTCAACGGCAGAACAAAAATATTCTCTTAATTTCTATATGAATGTGATTTTACTGTCAGCAGTAAAATAGTATTAGTTCTTTTGAGGTAATAACTTACTGGAAAACACAATTATAAAACTTAGTTAATAAAATTGGCTCCTTCATTTTACAGTTGATAGAATGCACGATCTAATTGCATATTATGCGAAATCTTGGCTAATTAAAACTAATAACTGATAATGCTATGCTCCTTTCCCGTTCAATTATTTTTGATATCCATCAAATATTTAATTCCTATTATATCTTCCTATTTAAACATGCTACTCATATTTATATTAATTACCTAAATATATGGTAATTAAAATTAAAAATAATCTTTTTAGAGAATTTGGCACGGATTGCATCTTACTAATGTTAGTAAAGCTGAAATTGGAAAATAAGTTTCGGGATGAATTTATACAATTATTATATAAAATATATAAAAATTCAAATATTTAATAAGATTTTGATTTATAAGGTTTTTAATATTTGCAATAAATTTACTTTATTTAGAAAGACACACAATGACAAAAATCATGTGGATTAAGATCAGAGCTCAGGTAGGATATCAGGTTGTAAGAAATAAGAGATAATAAAATACAAATTTCATTGTATTGCCTGCTGAATATCTAGAACATGTGTTAAACTATTTTGCGTGGATATTACACCCCGGATGTGGGCCGATATTACCTGGGGGGAAAGTTTTCAGGTTCGATATCTGATTCCACCGAAGAACGAAGTCTGTCCTGAAATAGCTTTAGTGTTGCTTCAGAAATGGGACATTAATATAACTAAACATCCTGGATGCAGTGACACTGTTTACAGCTGTAATAAACATGAGACAAATTTATCAACGTTGAAATACTTCTGGTTGAACAGTTTTGAATCCTTATAATATCACTTGAAAACATAAAATAAGTTTTAAATGTTCGCAGAGTTTCGAATTCTTTTTTATCCCTTAAATTATTTAAATAGAGTGTACATATTTTGCTTTGAAATATTTCTTTTCTTTATTTCATAAATGAGTAAAGTATAATCTAAAATACCTGCAGTTTAAATTTAATATTTTTTTGGATAACAGAATGTATATCTTGATCTTTGAGTTAGTGTGGCTTAATCGGGACCACTCTTTTCATGTTGAAAGTAAAAAGATCGATGCCTGTGTTTTCAACTTCAGAATAACTGTGTTTTTCTTATACTACATAGATATATAGGGAACTCAATTTTATTGCATTAAAATAGTAGGGCATTATTTTTAAAGTATTATATAATGCTTTATTTAAAGCTAAGGACCTTTTGAAACTATTATAGTATAAAATTGCTCTCTTATGACACGATGCCTGTTAGTTCAAAAATGCAATATGCAATCTAATTTCTGAATACACCAGCTCATCAGTGTGCTTTTGCAATCAGCATTATTACATTTGAGTGATGGTTTGTATACTAAATGTAGATGTTGCTGCAAGTATTAGCCTGTTTTAATTCGATATATTTTAAACATATTCATATTTCGTCAAAATTTACGAAAACTAAACTTGGTGTTATCCTTTTGTGCGGGTTTTACATAGAATGTTTACTCCTATCTTATGATGACCAATCACAATGGCATGTTTTGGCTTTGTGTCTCGTAGAATGTAACTTTATTTGTTTAAAGTGTTACAGTGTCAATAAACATTTTATTAAAATATGACTAGTAAAATAAATTAAGATTTCTTAAATTTTCATGCCAAGCATATGTTGAATCAAATAATTATAATTTTTAAACTGTATTTAAATGACTTTTTACGAAATCTGTCTTTTAATAATAAGATATTAGCTTATGGTTCATGATTTGGCTGAACATTATGAAAATAATTCGATTTTAAGTAACATTTCCTGAATTAAGAATAAATAGAAGAAAATTTAAATTATCAACATACATCATATTTTTATATGCGATTTATAAATACATTATATAGAAAAAAATGTCTAATGTGATTATTATTTGTAATGGATTATTTAGAAAGAAATTTCTGGTAATTAAAACATTAAATCCAAACATTTTATGGCAGAATATTGGACATTAGGAATAAAATCATTCAAATAAAAAATGTAAATATATTTTTCTTTTGTTATTAGAGAATGCCTCAATAATTATATGTATGCAATATAATATCTTCAATAATATAATAAACTCTGTAATGCAAATACATTGAATATTACTATTGACATCGAATGTAATATTATAAATTACTGAATGATATCGTATGCGATCACATGCCAGGTGACACTGCATATTATGGGGACATATGCTGAACTACCAAACTTCATACACGTACTAGTCTTGGGCATATCTATTTATCGATATAATTAATGGTAACACAATTTTGTGGATAGCTAAAAATGTTTTAAACCTATAAAGTGTAGGTTCTAGTAATCTTAAATCCTAATTCTAGTTAATTTTTAGATATAATGAATTAAATAATTTACACAATGATATGCAAACTTTTTCTAAACTCATAAAACATCGCAAATATATTTTTAGTTTTGTAGGTAGCTAAAAATGTTTTAAACCTATAAAGTGTAAGCTCTGCCAATCTCAAATCCTAATTCTAGTTAAGTTTTAGATATAACGAAATGAACAATTTACACCGTGATATGTAAAAAGTTTCTAACCTCATAAAGCCTCGCAAATATTTTTTTTTTAAATAACTGAAATCTGCTATTGCAAATATCAAGTTATCTTATGACAAAATTATTGGTTTAAGTCAGGTGTATCAATTCGACAAATAAACCTTGTGCTCTCACCTGACTCATAATTCACATTCACCAATATTTTAAACAGCGATGTTATCTCAAACATCTCAAAATTAAGCGAGTTATAATTTTTTTTCTTCAATGCCAGAGTTTTTTTTTCGAGAAAAACCAGTTAAAACCGATTTTAAACAACCACTTGATTATTAGATTACATATGCTTCGAAATTTAAAAAAATCAATACATTTTTTTATAATCTCTAAATTATTCGAGATCGAAAACTTTTTTGCCGCTAAGAAAAATTGAAAACTGGAAAATAAAACTATGTAATAACCTTCAATATCTCGCCTCGCTACTTCGTGTCCATTCTCACTTTCTTCCCCATGCTTCTTCATGTGATAATTTCTTACGATAATGGCCAAACAGGAAAATCGTGTACTTCGAGAACATTCGTACTAAACTGTAAATTTTTTCTGGCGATAAATAGCCAACTGTTTCAACCATCTTTATCATTTTCTAATAACCTTAAAAGCGAAAAATTGATGCATAAGAAGCAATAAATCGCCAATTTTCTACCCGTGAATTTTGAGGATTCAGAAACTCCAAACCTAAAACAGCACATGTTCTCACACGATAAAAAAAATATAAACGTGAGATATTTCTTATTTCTCAAGTTCATTTCCTGTTTTAAATACTCACTGTAATTCCAAAAATGATATATCGCATTCAGGATCCTCCATCCACTTGAGTCACTTTATAATTATTCTTCCCTATTTAACGTGTTGCCTTTTTTCATTGTTTCTTCCAGTTTAAGCTGTCTGTTTTAGCTGGATGCAAATTTAATGGGGCTCTGGTCAAAAGAAAATCTGTCGAGAAAGGATGAAAAAAAAATCTCGCTAAGCCTAATTAGAAAGTTCCTCAAGCAAATCTCGAGAGAAGATAGAAAAGAAATAAATCAAACGCGAAATAGATGTTGTTAGGAAAACTAGACAGGTTTTTTTTTCGTTCTAGAGCGGTGTTTTTCGCTTCCTTCGCTAATCTGAAGTAGTCAAATCCCTCAGCTTCAAGTCCGAATGATTCGAAATCCGTCTTCTCATAATGAGACTCTAGAGTTTTGGAATGCCACAACTTTTACGAAGGTAAACGTGTTTAATGGATGGATGTTTCTTCATTCTTACCTTTTTTTCTTCTGTATGTGCATTCTTAAATTCCATTATTTAGACCGAAATTTGCTTTGAAGAGAAAATACTTTTTTTTTTCTACAAAAGGAAAATAGCGGCGTGCCTAAGATGAAATGTTTCGAGATTTAATTAATCTTTTCTGTTTATTTATTCATGATCACTGTCAAAATGAATCTCGGGCAGAATTTTTCACAATTATTTTTTCAGTGATTTTCTGTGAAAGTGAAAGAAAAGGGATTCCGTATTTTTCCAGTTCTTATTTGATGTTTATTGAACTTAATTTATTTATTAGTTTATTGATTCTGTCGACAAAATATATATTTAAAAATTTACTTTGATTTTGAGATAAACATTCAGTATTAAGTTTATTTTATAAAATTGAAAACTGAAACTTATATTCATTCGTGGTTATCTGATAATATTTTTGCGAGTCATTTTGATCGAAAAATATAATTTTGACATTCCAGAGCTTGGCTCCTTCCTCAGTGTTTAAAACGTTGAAGATCAAACTTTGCTTCTCGTTTATTTTTCCGGGGTAGGATGACAGTGGGATTTGAGCAATTATTTTTAAAGTTGGATGAAATTCTATGATGTTGGTTGAGAGGATTTTTTTCTATATTTCTTGAGATGAACCATCATCTTGAGATCACTTCTGCTTATTAACCCACTCTTAGTAAACATATTTTAAAATACTCTGTATTTCTGTATCTAGTACATGTAAATACAAATAAATTTGTATATATAATTTCCACAAATTTATTTATATACTAAACAAATTTATTTAGTCTATTATCGAAATAATTATTATAAATATTATCTAAATAATTTTATTACACAAATTTATTCATATTCTAAATGTATTCACTCTTCAAAATGCGATTAGGAAATAATTTTGTAAATAATTGTATGAAACTTTGAGTGAACTTTAAAAGTTGAACTTTAACTTGAGACAGCTGTAATTTTAGAAATTTTTAGTCAAGACATTAAAATAACCCACTTAATAAAATAATTAGTCATACATCATATTCAGGAAAATCCCATTTACAAGAATATTTGGAGAATATTTCAGGATATTTACAGAATTATTTCCAGTTCAACATGCAAGAAATTAATAGAAGCATAATTAGCAAGTAAGAAGAAATAGTGCATTATTTACGATCGTGTACTTCACAGATTGTAGGAAATTTTAGCGCCTGGTACTATGCTACTTGACGTTCTGTATTCCTCATTAATTATCTCGAATAATAGTTTAGAGGTTATTCAAAATTATTTCATGATATAATGATTTCTTGATAATTTCTTGATGTAATTTTAAAATATAATCTTGCTTAGTCATTATGCCTTCATAAATTACTGCTCGAATTAATTTCTAAATTAGTTTACATCCTTAATTGCAAATCACGGATAAGAATAACAATCTGAAGAACTAATTAATCAATGAGAAATTTAAAATATTTAAAGGAACAGACAATTTATTAATTCCATTTAATTTATTCATACTTTCATCTAGTCTCTTATTAAATAGAACCTTAACATTTTTTTTTAATATATGACTTCACAAAAATTTCAAATTCTTTTTTTATTGTTGAATTAACTTGTGAATTTTTAAGTTTATTTTCTTTTAATCCAATTATGCCTAATTTTTTAGATACGAATTTTTGAAAAGTATTGTCTTCTATTCACCACAAGGTGAAGTCGCTTGTAAGTAATCAAAATTGTATAAAATCAATCGATTATTCGACAAATTAAATCCTAAAATCAAATAATGTAAAGCATTGAAAATAGTCAAGGTTAACAAATTTCAATTTTTTAGAAAAGTAGAAGAAAATGACAAATTGATTATTGAATTGTATTTTAAGGAACCTGAAGTAAATAAAGGTAATAAAAAACAGTTGGGAAATCATGTACTTAATTTTAAAAAAATCACATTTATTTTTCATTGTTTTTTTATAATTAACGTCATCTTGCAATATTTTTATTCAAGAAAATATATATATTTAAACACAAGTATTTTTAGATTTTGTTTTCTATTTTTTTAAATCATTGTAGCACTGTTTGTGTCAATGGACAGAAAAATTTCACAGCATTTATGGTCCCTCAAATAGACACTTTACGGTCTGCTACACAAACGGAAACCTTATCATTTATTGCTAAGAGTAATTTCGTTCATTACCAGGGAACTGAAAGAATTATGACATCTTTTAGATATCTTTGTGAAGCATTGAACTTTGTTTCATATCACGTATTTAGTTGATTTGTGGCCCTGACCAATGGTCAGAGAAGGTCGTAAATTGATGTCATCAACTATAGATCGATGATGTCCTTATTTTTTGTAGTTTGGTGAAATGAATTGCTGTAATGTCAATGACCCAATAGTCATGCAAGTAAACCTAACTATGTTTTATTTATGTTAAGAGTTTTATTGAATTCAGTAATTATATATTTGAAATTCAAATATAGAAATCATTTTTTCAAAGAATTAACTAAAGATAGTTTTTCTCCAAAAAAAGTTTGTTGCAAGAATATAACACCAGCATTTAAAATAGCATTTAAAATAAAATCTTTGATTTAGTTCTTAAAAGAATTTCTATTGGATGAAAAATTTAATTAAAAAAATCCTTCTAATATTAATTGCTTAAATTTATTGAATTCATGACATTACTTAAATGTATTGAAATCATGATATAATTGCTTAAATTTATTGAAATCAAGACAATATTACTTACATTTTGGGAAATAAATGAAATTTTATTTTAATCTTTGATGTTATGTTAAGCTAAAAACAATGCATGGACAATTTTAAGTAAATACATCTTGCGCAGTTTCCAATGAATGTTAAATTATAGAAAGAAGAATGATGAATATTTTTTGATAGCTTTTATGCATTCGAATTAAGTAATACCTTCATTTTTATGAACTTAACGTTCCCCTAATCCAAATATAACTATTACATCTTGTGCAATTTATATTCGAAGTACTATTAAGTTTGAAATTATGTAGTTAGGGAAAAATCTTTAATATGGAAATAACTATTCATAAAAATATTACATATTCTTAATTAATATAATGAACATTCCTTTTTTGTAGAAACAAGAAAATTTAATTCTGGATGACTAATAGTAATTATAAAATGTAAATACAAAACTTAATGTAGTACCAATTCATTCCAAATTAGTTCATATTTCTATTATCTAGAACTTTCAAATTCAAGGAAATGCATGATATAGCCAAGGAAAGTATTTTTAGAAGCATCGATTCAATTAGGTGTTATATTCAAATAACAGAATTCAACTGAATTTCAAGTAGTTTCAGGAAATATAACATTTGAATCAGTGTATTTCAAAACTACATTCTTTAAAATTTTATCAGCCTCTTCTTAGATTTTGCATTTCAAGTATTGGAATCCTTAAGTTAATGTAAATTCCTAGAAGAATACTTTTTTATCGTATTTTCTCTTTCACATTTCATGAGAAAAAGAATATTTCAAGCGAATTTCTCTCCTATCCATTCCCAAACATCACATTTCACCGGCCATTTTATATTTATTCCATATTTCTGTCTATTCGATTCTATAGACTGCTTTTATATGATATATCAGATATTATATTTCAGCCTATGGCGGTATTTTGGCGGATATATAGGCATTCTATTCAACAAAAGCAAAATAATACCTATATATCTTTTCCACTTTCCCACTCAGACATTTGTCATAATAAAGTATACTAAAAGAATTGCTATTAACAGGCAATACACAGACTTTTTCTTACTATCAAAATGCTTTGTCTCTATATTTCATTTTTTAAATGTAGAATAAGATATATAGTCACGTCTTGCCTGTGCCTGTTTTATTTTCCAAGTGTTGAAACAGATAACCACAAAAGCTAACATATATATTTATATATCATTTGATATAATAATAATAAAGAGTACATTTTTGGTGTAATATTCTATAAAAACTCTCAATATATGTATTTCTTTCGTACAGGAAATATGCATAGAGATATTTTTTTAGAAAAATACCAGCTTTAATATTTGAAAAAATCTTCACATTTCAGATTTTCATGGTTCCATTCCCCCTCCAAAAATTGAGAAACATATTTGTATATATATCGCTTAGTCTATGAATATACGATAACTCAAACACTTTAAGCGATGACATTCATAGACAAAAAAATTTGATATTTGGTTTTTACCGTGAATTTTTGGTCTCTAACAAATTTTGGACTAAAAATGTTTACAGAAAGTCTATCTGTACGGTTAGGGATAAATGCTATAACTATAAAGCATAAGTTTATTCACAGAAAATTTAACATTTGTGCATTTATATAAATTTGTCTAAAATTTGGAATCTAATCAACCAAAAATGCATTGTTTTGTTCGCATGTACATTCACATTCATATTGATGATATTATTTAAAAACTAAGTCAATAAGATAAATGAAGTTTACTATATGATCATATATTTAAAATTATAATTTAATTTCAAAATTCATTTTTGGTTGGTTGAATAATCTATAAGCAGTATAAAATGAAGTCCCGTGAAAGTGTCTGTACGTTGGAAGCACAAAAACTCGAGAAATAGTTAACGGATATTGGTGATATTTATACCATTTTGTAAAGCATTTATTGGGGAAGGGTTTAGTATATAAAAGTCAGATAAAAAATGTTTTATAATTGCTATTTTAATTATTCCGTGCCTGCGCGAAAACCTCGAACTGCGCAACACAGCAAGAGCTGTGGTTTGCATATGAGAATTTCTTTGTTTTCAATTGATTTTAAGAAGGGATCCGAATCTCATTATACACAAAAGTAGGAAATACGTTCTTTGGCTGGGGCACATTAAATCCCAAAACGCTTCGTTTGTTGCGCGATAAGAAAAATTGGGAGGAAAAAAAGTTCGGTTGGTGAATATCAGCAAAAGAATGTTCACAGAGAAGGCGAGTCTATTAATGAGCGAAATAACCGTCTTTCTTTAAAGCGCACTGCGACTGATTTGCAGAGACATATCTGACCTCCTGAGTAGCAAAGTAATCGCCTGTCTGCTGACAGAGAAAGACATTTAAATTTGGGACAGATTAGAAAAATAAAAAACAGTTTTTCTATTGCATATTTTTAGTGGATTGATTTAGCCTAAGGATATATCATATTTTTACTCTCTTGACAGTCTCAATATTTCGGAATGTGTATTAGAAAAATAGTTTTGAAGCTACTTTTGATAATTTCTAAATGTATTTTTATGTTTGTATGATGTTGCGTAACATGTCCATGTCATATAGACAAGTTTAAGGCTAACTTTTCTTTTTGGATGCTATGCTACATGCAAAGTAACTGCTAGTAATATATAAAATGCGTATTCTGTAATTTTCACTATATATGAAGCATAAACTGCGCATATGAATGATACAGAAAATAAGGATCTGAAGACTTATGTGTAGACAGCCTTGCCTGAAAGTCATAAGTTTTTATGCAAAATAGAGATGGAGAAATTATCGTTCTTAGGAAGCATACAAGAAAGTTTTATAAAACCCATCTTCGTTGTTTTTTCAACTGATCAAAATTTTAGAGAAAGAGAAGGCATGAATAGATGAGATACCAGGCAGCATGCTCTGCTCAGTTTTTCAAACACATTTTCTTTTAAAATGTGTTTAAAAAATACAGATAATTATTGTAATATTAAGGATATGCACAGCCTTTATAAATTTTGCTCATGATTTTTTCTATCTATCCTTTTGACGCCAAATTTTGAATACAGAGTTTATTCTCTGTTAGATCAGATTTTTACGTATACTATCAATTTAATATTTTTAGTTAATATATTGGATAAACTTTTCGAAGAGATTTATATTGAGTATTGTATGGATAGCCATATTACTGACTCTCCATCTCGTCCGAAGGCACTCGGAAATAAATACTGAATGACCGGACCGCAGCTACAGCAACACTGTAGTCCTAAGGACCATCCCTGGTCACGATACAAACCTCCTCTTAGGAAGTACATCCCATTATCGATGGGAGGAACCAGATTTCCTACCTTCATAGTACTCACCGGCTTGGCGACATCCAATCACCTTGCTGGAAGCCTCTCATTCCCAATTACGTGGTACCCGCCCTGAGGTCGTATTGGAGGGATATTTATATTCTTTTATATTCTTCTGTGGTTACCTAAATATTATAAATGACCTAAAATTATGCAATTTTGCTTCGTCAGTGAAGGCAGTTAGAAATTATATTTGATATTTCTAAAAAAAGACACTGATGATATAGACACAGACACCATAATTTCTGTTATATGTACTGCTGTTTTTATACATTGGATGTGGGCATGATCATAATTAACAATTGATATTTGTATATAACTGATGTCAATAATATGACAATATTGGAAAATCTGATTACTTGAGAAACTAATGGTCAGTACATTGTTTTGTGTCCACAGTATATAATATATTCGAATAGCTGAATTATTAACTATTTGTTGGTGTAATTTTCCTGTATGTGCTTAAAATCACAAAGAAAAACAGATCAATATCAAGATCAGAATCATACAGAACAACTCCACTCTACAGAACAACAGAAGGAGAAAGGAATATTTGCCCCAACATTGCAATTGCTTAGATCCCTACACAATAAATCTATAGTCCTAATCTAAATCAAATCGAGCCTTTTTTACATTAAAGCTGACAATTTATGACTAAATCACCCAATAGAGGAGATTTATTTGGTGATTTATCATTGACATATACAGGATGTCCCAAATTAAAGCTACCCTATTTAGAGCTATATACCGTAGTAACTATTCATCCGAAAACTGAAAGTTTGGGTACGCCTTAACAAAAGGATAGGAAAGACATTTTCATAAAATATAGTTCCAAGTGTCGCCACTAGAGGGTGTATTCATGTAAAATGGGTCTGTTCTACGTGATAGATCCCAAACCGTCGCCAATAACCCAATGTGGAGCTGTAGTGCCAAACCAAACATTGACCAAACATTTAAAACTACACCATATGCAAAAGTGGCAATGTCACTGAACAGCTAGCCAGTATAAAAGGAAATGTATTCTTTCAAAACTTCATGCCAGTGTGTTCGCGACTCAAAATGACTTTAAGCTTGCAATTTCGCGCTTTATTAATCAAACTGCTTTATCAAAACCCCGATTCAGCACCAGCAGCCTTCAAGAAATTTTGGACTTAGAAGGATCTTTGAACAGGTCCAATAACTTCTCAAGGATTAAAGAAAATGATTACGAAATTTGAAGAAACAGTTTCGTTGGATGTTCGTCATGGAAGAGGAAGAAAATCAGTTACTTCAGAAGTCGTTGAGGAGGCTGCACTTCAAGTGAAAGAGGACAAAGCATCAAACTTCATGGTTAGTAGTAGTGTTCGCCCTGTCGCAACAGTGTTGGATAAGCCACATTCCACTGAGCATAGGATCCTCAAAAATATCCTACATTATTCGTACAAAATCTCACCTGTTCATCAGCTTGAAGATTTTGACGCAAGATTAACACTTGTACTGCAGTTTCTTACTAGGTGTGAGGTCGATTCTGAATGGCCTTGGAACATTTTGTGGTCCCATGAAGCTCATTTCCATCTAGACGGCTTGGTGAATACGCTTAACTGACGTATTTGGGCTACAGATCACCCCCGTTCTACCATAGATGCTCCGTTCCCCGAAAATAATGGTGTGGTGTATATTTAATACTTCTTTTATTCTGGAACTGTACTTCTTCGAGGAACCAGGTGCAGTGACATGCACTATAAAGAAAGAATGATATGCATCAATGTTGGAGAATGCAGTTGCTCCGACTCTACAATCCCGCCAATGTCTTGACCGAAAGCTTTTTATGCGTGATGGTGCGACACCGAACACTGCAAATAGTGTAAAAATATTCTGAAAACACATTTTACAGAAGAAAAAATAATAAGCCGCCACTTCAACAATGCTTGGGCTGAACGATCCTCAGACCGTAATCCATGCAATTTTTAGCTCCGGGGATATTTGAAAGATCTAGTTGGCCGTCACAACCCGAGAAGTTGTCTGATCTTAAATCCAGTATTTGCCGCCAAGTGTTCAATATCTCAACACAGACCTTAGGCCCTACTGTTGAACATGCCATTTTCGATTTCAGAGGGTAGCTGACAATGATGGCCATCATATCGAGCATAACTTGGATTAACTCCAAGCTAATGTGTAATTCATATAATAAAGTAGTTGATAATACACCCTCTGGTGGCGACATATAGAACTAATTTTTTTATCAAAATGTCTTTCCCATCCCTTCATTAAGCAGTACCCAAAATTTCAGAATTTTTGGATGAGTAGTTACGGCGGTATGTAGCTCTGAATCGGGTAACTTTAATTTGGGACACCCTGTACATATAACTGTCATTTGGGAGCAATAAAAGCTAATAATAAGAACCCAGCTTATCTTATTTCATTGAAAACGACCTTTTAACCCTTTTGCAATGAAAATGCTTTTTTAAGTATTAAATGAGAATCACGTGATCTCTGGGAGGCCCTCAAACTGTCATTATGGAATAAATCAATCCCGAATCAGTAAATTTTTCTCACGCCTTTCAGCATTCTTAAGTATTTTAATCAAAAAAATCCTTTTTACTTATTAATATTGAAGAAAACTGATAGTAAAAAGGATATAATATTTAAAGGGAAATCATTTTTTAAATGTCTATAGTTTTAAAAAAGTGAAGGACCTTTAACTTCTTCAAGTCATAACTTTGCATACAATGCCTCCTTTTTTTCTGTCTTTGTAGGTATGAGAGCATGTAAAACTTCATTACTTCCTGAAGTAAGCAAGAACTTGTTGAAAATTATAACACAAATTCAAATTTTCATAAACTAATCATTTTTATTTTTTGACTTAATTTACTAAAATTTCATATTTCAGACAGTAGAAATGGATCAAATCGTAAACAACATGAAACATACAGAAGAAAAATGTTTACAAACTCAGTTTAAGCTCTAAAGTTAATGCAATTTAAGACTGAGCTTAAAGAATTTGTGAAAAAAAAAACTTTTTTTTATCAATTAGAAAATATATCCAGTGAAACCAAAATCAATCTGCCTTCAAACAACCGAAAAAAATACGATTGTAAACATGATTTAAACAGAATAAAGTAACTATTAAAATTTATAGTATTATTGATTTAAGGCATCAATTTACTTTATTGCTTTTAAATTAGCTGGAAATCTAAAAACAAAGAGCGCCTTCAAATGTTGATTCTAATCGTATTTCGGAACGGGAAAAAAATTTAATAATTCAGCCACAGGCGTATCTCAGTCATTTGCTCTTCCCATTATGTTTATTAGCTGAATTTAAGTAGCATTCCTAAATTGTGTTTGCCTTTCATACCCCCTAAAAGTCAATTTGAAGAGTCGCCAAAAAATGCGCCAGAATTCCTCTCGGTGATCGAAAAACATCTGAAAAAGCGAATGCTGCCTTTGTCACTCGCATTATGTAAATGTTGTCTTTTCCGAAGCTCTCCTTTTTATGAAATTGTCTTGAAATTCACTCTCACCATTGTTTACATTAGATATTGAAGAAAGGGCATAAAAAAAGAACCCAATATGCTATTCGTAGAAGGTTTAATGCGTTTTGGAGAGAATTGGCGGTGGCCTTTGGACATTTAAGAGTGCCTGAAGTGTTTGGCGTCTTATTGGAAGCCATATTTGCCAAACTAGGAAATGGAATAGTGATTCAGGAAAGAAGAGAAAAGAAATAAATTGAGTAGAATTAACATTAAATAAAGATACCAGCGTGGATGCTCTGCTCAAAACTTTTTTGCATATTCTATAATACAGATAGTATGTTTCAACATTTTGAATCGAATTGTGGATTTTTGGTATAGCCATATCACTTGTCTCTCCGAACATCCAGTAGCCATACTGAGTTTTTAAAAAAAATTCTGAATGACTCGACCTCCGCTACAGCAACAATGGAGGGAACTATGGCTGTGTCGTAAGTGCCGTTACTGGCCACGGCTCATCTTTCCCTAAAGAAGTATCTTCATCGGTGGGAGGAGCCAGACCACCAGGTTTTACGTGTGCCTTCCTGAGTGGCTGAACCAATCACCATGCTTTAAGCGCCTCATATCAAGGTGTGCCGAGCTACTGTCTGTCCATCACAAGAACTCTTCTAGACGATCGTCTATGTTTACGGCGGGCGTCATAGAAACAAGTTACTGTAGGAAGAGTTCATTTCGCGGAGGTAGAAATTCAATCAAGTTTCTCAAGCTGGCACGTTTAGCGCCAAACTGGCGATATTATGTATTATAGCATTTAATTGTTGAAAACAAATTTAAAACCTACTCAATCACAAAGATGAAATTTATTTGCGTACTCGGAGTATTGAAAATATCTGATATTTCTGTTATAAATTTACAGAGAGAAAAGCAAATCAAATAGAAAAACTGAATAATTATTTGCATATATAACGACTTCGCAAGAAGAAAAAATTAAGAAGTAAAATCATGCAAGATAAAAAATTAATCGTCATCATTTCATTTGATTTAAATTTATATGTTATTAATATAAAATTATCCGCTACAAACGCATCTAATTTAACATAAAAGCAATAATATAATTAATCGTAATTATTTCATTTGATTTAAATTTATATGTTATTAAGAGACAAAAAATAATTATATGCAGTTAAATATTTACAAAAGAAAGGATTAATAAAACATAAAAGAAGTAAGCTAAGCGAATATAAAGATAGTGCAACTGCGACTAAAGCGAGAAGACGAACGGGCAACAAGTTTTTCTTATCGCTACAATTGACGCCAAGCACAAGAATACCCTCCAAGACTTCCGTCCGATTCCACCCATTCATAATGGATCTTCCCTAACAAAGCCGGTTTCTATGACGCCCGCCATAAGCATAGACGATCGTTTAGCAGAGTTCTTGTGATGGACAGACAGTATGTGGACTTTGGGCAACGTCATTAACGTTACAAGTGTTCAGATTTATTCTAAGTTCTGAATATGAGCGTTGTTTGTGTCATAATAGAGAGAAAACAGTCAAATCTGTATATTGGGCTACTTTTTTCCATGTTTTAAAACCCAAATGTGACGTAAAAATAAAGTTGTAATCTCGAGATTATATTCTAAACTTCATTTATTTAAATAATGACCTTTTCGAATTATATATTTGAATATTTGTTTAGGCCTACTCTAGACCGAATTCTAGGGAGATGAACAAACAACTCTTTGATAGATTTGGTTCAAAGTTTGATAAAAATTATACTTTAGGTTATAAAAATTGCGTAGAAAATTACAACTACCTAAATTGGTGAGTTTCTCAGTTATATAAATACAAAAGTAACTCTGAATGCTACTTCGATGACGCCACTCGTTAGAAAAGAAAAAAAAGTGACTAATACAATTTCGTTATATTTATAATAATTATATGAAAAAAAGTAAGGAAATAGGTAACAGAAAATGTAATTTTTAGAAACAATATTGGACTCCTAATATGAATTTTCACAAATCAAAGAATAAAATGTTAGGAAAAAAACATAACAATATATTGCGTTGAAAATAATACATTATAGAAAATAAGATTCAAATACGTTAATTAAATGTTAAATAAATCTGAAATATGTTTGAAATGATAAGAAAAATTTCACGAAAAATTTGGTATCGCAAAAATGTATTTGTTGCACTTCAAACGGGCTCAAAAAGTTAATTTTATTGAGTATAGTAATGAGTGAAATAATATGGTCGGTTATTGCTATAAAATTTTAATATTGAAATAATTTTTAATAAAATTCTAATAAGAATTCAATAAAATCCTATTTTAATGTTCATATTCATTCTAAAAAGTAATTCTCTCCAAATTTTTAACTCATATTTTGTTCTACCTGTCATAGGTTAAACAATCTGCTTCTTATTTGTATTTTACATAAATAATAAAAACATCTCATTACAATAATTCGATGTATCACATAAATAATAAACAAAAATATTAAATTTTACAAATATAGTAACGTAGAAATATAGTAATCATAGAATATTTGTACAATATACTATATTTAAATATGTAAACAATGTAATAGTATATTTGTACAATATGCTATATTAGTAAATTAAATCAACGCACAACTATATTTGTACATTATGATATATTTGTATATTTAATCAATGTAATTCTACAAATATAGTCATTATAATTTAGTAAATACGAATATATATAATTTCTCTATATTGCACTATCAATATACAAGTAGCCTCCATATACAAATAGCCTTAATAATCGATTAACAATAGTTAATAGCAATAACAATAATTAACAAATAGCATCCAAACACAAATACCATCAAAGAATCACATTAACTCATTCTAATATGATAATTTGACCACTGATTACATTGAAAAAATAACTAAATGTACTTTTTAAAAACTGAATACTTAAAGAATTAAATGTTAGAACTAAACCATTAACCATTAGTATTAAAAATAATTTTGTACATTTAGTAATTAAAATTTGTAAACTGAAAAAATATTAGAAGAAACTTTTAGAACTAAAAATACCCAAATAATTAAATGTACTTAATCTGTACTTTAGTACTAAAAGTAATAACACTGCATTTAGTGCTAAAAATTTGTACTAAATGTAAAATTCGAATAAGAGATTTAAATTTTTAAGAATGATGTATGTGAAAGCGGCTTAGGTATATGTAGATTTACATCTTTATACTAGAAATAATCTCTAAATATAGATGGAGACAGCTATCAAGAAAGATATATTCTTAAACATACACACATAAAACTTTCTACGAAATGTTCCAAAACAGACTTTTAAAAAAATCCAGGCAATCCTAACATTCTCACTCAGCTTAGTACACTTATTTTTATCAGTTTCGCTTTTAAAATCGACACATTTTTTCCCCCTTCCTAAAGCTTATTTTTATCGTGACCCATATTTTTTTTCTACCAAAAATATATTACATTGGTATAAAATGTAAGAACATTTCCTTCCAAGTAGGTTTATTCCCTGCCGTCGAAACACGACAGGAAAAAAAAGCACACATAGAGCTTTTTATGTCAAAATCTGTTTTCGTCTTCAATTTATGAGCTTTCTATGTCATGAACTTTCCCTGTTTTTTAGCTTCGAACACCCCTCTACCACTCCCGTGTGTTCCATTGCGAAACAAAGTGGATGCCATGGAAGTCTGACAAATTTCACTACCCATTCCGTCTTGACGATCGAGGGATTTGTCATTCCGCAGATCAATATATAAATCCAGATAGGGAAGAGTGCTTTTGGGCTTGATAATGCTATTCTATCTTGTAATAAAATTTCCTTTAAAAATTATATTGCTGTAATTCAAATAATGTGTGTATTATTTATTGTGACAGTTATTGTTATGGGTTCCCACTTAGTTGATTGAATACTTTTGTTTGAATTGTTTATTTGTTTGAGTTCTCAGATGTTGTTCCTGTTAAATGGAAGAGAAACTATATTTTAGAGTTTGATTTAATTTTACTAAAGTGATGCGAAAGATATACGACAATATCTATGCAAAGAAAGGAATTTGCCATGTAAATATATGCAAAGTTTACATTTCTGTTTAAAAAGGATTATACATTAGAATTTTATTTTAGAAACCATGTAAGAGTACAAAAATAACGAGGAAATCTATAAATGAATATAACATAATTAAGATAACTTAAACAATTTATAATCGAAATTGATAATTTTTAGCATCAACTTTTATTACATTAAGAATGAACCGAATGTTTAGTAGGATCAAAAGTTTCTAAATTCATTTATCACTTTACTATACACCTTTTCTCAGTAATTTACCCTATGTCCACTTACCCTATGGGTTATTCTATACGTAACCCTATCTTCCGTAATTTACAGTTCAATAAAATTATAAATCAAGGAAAAAAGTTGCGTTTTTTTATTTAATTCAAATCTTGAATTAATTTCTTGTTATGTAGTTCAATTCTAAATTTTTGTAAAACCTATCAGTTATAATATTGTTTTTTAATAGTGTTGCAACACTTTACTACACGAATGGTGGCAAATTCAAATCTTGATCTTATTTTGGTACACTCGTTATAATGGTTTTTTTTTCATTCTTATATCATAAAAATTGGTCCAACGTGTAGGTACGAATCCAAATGTTTAGATTTCGTACTTGTACTTCCAGTTTCTTTAATTATTCCTCCAATGAAATTCTTCCCTCTTCTAGCATTTTTTTTTTAATTTTAAGAAAATGACAGTACGAAGATGCTAGAATGGAATTTTGTAGTGCGTATACATGTGTTGCTTAGATAAGATCTCATTAGTGATCTCAAAACTCAGTCTTTCGCTTAATTGTAATACAGTTCTCCTTTTTCAATTCCTACTATTAGTCACTCCCTATATATATATATATGTGTGTGTGTATGTTAGTGTGTGCTCAAATTTTCAATTGGTAATAAAATAGTTTTTATTCATCCACTCGAATTCAAATACATTTTTTAAAACTTGTAGCGGATGACACTCGATGTTAATACAGTTTTTCTAAATATTAATTCATTAATTTCTCCAGGAATTTCTATCCGGTTGCCATTGTCACCAAGCTCGAAAATTACTGACTCGACAATCGATCATAAATAATATACACTGAAGTGACAAAAGTCATGGGATAGCAATATGCAAATATACAGATGGCAGTAGTATCGCAGCGAAAAAGTATAAATGCGCAGTTCGTTTTCCAGAGCTTTCATTTGTGTTCAAGTTATTCATGTGAACAGGTTTTTCGTGATTTATGGCGGCACGACGAGAATTAACAGACGTTGAACGTGGAATGTTAGTTGGAGCTAGACGCATGGGTCATTCCATTGCGGATATCGTGAGTGAATTCAACATTCCGAGATCCACAGTATCAAGAGTGTGCCGAGAGTATGAAATTTCAGGCATCACATCCCATCATGGATAGCGTAGTGGGCGACCATCTGCACTTAACGACCGAGACCGCCGACGTCTGTGTAGAATGGTCAGTGTTAATAAACACGCAACACTTCGTCAAATAACTGCAGGAATCAATGTGGGACGTACGAGGGACGTGTCCGATAGGACTGTGCGGCGAAATTTGTCTTCCTTGGGCTATGACAGCAGAAGACCGACTCGAGTGCCTTTACTGACAGCACGACATCTCCTGCAGCGACTCTCCTGGGCTCGTGAGCATATCGACTGGTCCCTAGACCAGTGGAAAACCGTGGCGTGGTCAGATGAGTCACTATTTCAGTTGTT
This sequence comes from Argiope trifasciata, assembly GCA_026543055.1. NCBI lineage: Eukaryota > Metazoa > Arthropoda > Arachnida > Araneae > Araneidae > Argiope > Argiope trifasciata. The sequence continues at coordinate 601,499 of JAPMOQ010001578.1, read as the reverse complement.
ATGAGCTGATGGTAGAGTTCGAGTGTGGCGCAGACCCCACGAAGCCATGGACCCAAACTGTCAGCAAGGAACTGTTCAAGCTGGTGGTGGCTGCATAATGGTGAGGGCTGTTTTTACATGGCATGAACTCGGTCCTCTGGTGCAACTGAACCGATCATTGACTGGAAATGGTTATGTTCAGGTGCTTGCAGATCACTTGCAGCCATTCATGGACTTCACGTACCCACACAACGATGGGATTTTTATGGATGACAATGCGCCATGTCACCGGGCCAGAACTGTTCGCGATTGGTTTGAAGAACATTCCGGACAATTCCAGCGCATGATCTGGCCACCTAGATCGCCCGATATGAATCCCATCGAGCATTTATGGGACATCATCGAAAGGTCTGTTCGTGCCCAAGCTCCTGCACCATCCACACTTTCACAATTATGGACGTCTATACAGACAGCATGGCTCAATATTCCTGCAGAGGACTTCCAACGACTTGTGGACTCCATGACAAGTCGAGTTGTTGCACTTCGCCGGGCAAAAGGAAGACCGACACGATATTAACAGTCACCCCATGACTTTTGTCACTTCAGTGTATAATATAATAAAAGGAAATGGGTGAAATTGAATTTTAAAGCTATTATTCTACTTCTTATGTCCCTTGTTATCCTACGTTGTTAGTGATCAAGGTGTATGAAGGTAAAAACTATGGAGAAATGAAAAGATGTAACCACTTATTTCGTATCATTTAGTAACACACATTAAAATTGTCAATTTTCTTTAAAAATATATGAAATATAATTGACATAACTTCATATTTTACATATAAGAATGAATAAGTACATAATTAAAATATTTTCTTAATAACTAGTAATGATTAAAATGAATTTGTCAAAACAATGTAAGTTTTATAAATTAACTTTAATAGCTATTTATGGAAATTTTGAAAGGATTGGTTTTATGATGGTTAATGTGACTACTTTTTTTCATATTTTTCCATATATTTCTTGATTATAATGAGTTGTTTCCACAGGATTTTTTTCTCCTTATTAACAGTAGAATTGTTTCTATTCTATCGTTTACTAACAATGTAATAGACATTTTTATAGTTAACTTACTTAACTTTTTTGGAGACATTAAGAAAATGGTTTTGCAGTCATACCTTCTATAAATGATAAATGTTGGACTTGCGTCACTGTGATTCTTTACAGAAAATATATTAGGCTCATCTCAAGCAAATCTATTTCCTGTACCGTTAAACTGCTGCCACACTAAGCCTAATTTAATCACTTGACGGAGACAATCAATCATTCAAAAGGAAAAATAAATGCAATGTCATTCTTTTACTCGAAGCCAAACCCACTTCCGAAAAGATCCTAATACCCGAAACATTATCCAACTAATTAGAATATGCAAATAAGTCTCAATAACTTGAAAGCCAATACCTCCTTCGTCCCAATTACCCTCCTTCTGAGGGCAAAAATATAATCCTTCACCTCAAAACATCAAACAAATAACCAAAATAAGACAGGAAACGTCACATATTGACTTAAACAGCTTCCAACTTTTAAGACTTTCTTTGCATTCTGAAGTGCATGCGATATCACCTCCTGGGAAGTAATTGGGAGGCAAGGAAAATTCCACTTGTGACAGCTCTCGCGTGCGAAGGAAGGGTAGAGCTGCCTCCAGCAGAGAGATCGGTATTAGTTCGATCTGCATTTCGGAGCGGCGCATTAGTGTCATTGGGAAAGTGGACGACTCGGTTCGTCTTCTGACATTATTATTTAAATGAATGCAGGTTGCAGTTGGTGATCAAGACTAGTTTCGTGAGATGCTTATCTCTTGAAGGGGATCCCGTGCTGGATGTAATTTCTGCTGCGTCAGAAAGCCGAGTGCTCGTTTAGCATAAAAGGTGGTCGTTAGGTTCTGTAACGAAAGATTTGGGTTTTGGTAACAGGCAAGGGATCTGTGCTGCGATCATTTACAATAGGAACTGGCTGTTCGGAGGATTATTAAATACCACGGAGTGACAGAGGGCTTAAGGTATCCTACTGCTTTAAAAACACAGGTTATCGACCACATTGCCGATTTTTTTAAATTGTTATTTCTTCATATTCTTTGAGGCAAGATATGCTAAATTTCTTACAAAATAATGCATGCACTCAAAGCACATGACCTATGATAATATTGATGTAAATATAAAGTATTGTGGGAAATTGCTCTGTTACAGATTTGTTGAATTTCATTTAAAGTACGTGACTACGTTATATACACTGCTTATCGACGAACGACGTTATTGCACCAAGTGTTTATTTAGTTGGCGACGAACGTTTTTATCAATCGCAATATTATGGCGAGCAATGAACGTTTTTATCGCTACAGCCAAGTGTTATGCCGGCGACGAACGTTTTTGCCAAGTGTTATGGCGACTTTTGCTACCGGTAGAGCGTGCCATGAATGCTGCGTCTGTTAGTTCAGAACCAGGGTCACCAATGTGCTTTCCAGAGGCCTGAACTCGGTATCATTGGGTCAGTAACCGTGTTTGTACATCTTTGTATTGAGATTTTTGTTACCCTTTTTATAAATGGCTTGTTGGACCTGTTGGTAAGGTCTCGGCTTCGGAACCGGATGATTTCAGGTTCGAGACTCGATTCCACTAAAGAACCTTCACGTAAGGCGATCTCTTACACGTTAAATCTGTCAGGCCAAACGTTCTCTCTCACTAGTGTGGTGTGAAGATTCCAGTTCAGGTGTCGTCCTCGTCCTCTGACCATGGTTCAAAATTACGCGGTCTGTCTCAAAATATCCCTAGTGTTACTTCAAAACAAGACGTTAATAAAACAAAACTAAAACTAATAACTTATAAATGGATAGGTTTTCAAAAACATTTTCTCGTATTTCTGAAGAGGTCTAAAGTATTTCATTGCATAAAAGTCTGAAGATCGATTTTTTTTAAATTTTAAAATACTTCTCATTTTATTTTTTGCTAACGAGAGAGTGAAAAACTTATCTACTCTAAAATGCCTCGAAATAATACTTTAAACCCCAATCAGGTACATAAACAAGATAAACACATTTCATGAAAGAGATACATTTCCTTTTTTTATTACCTTTCTTCAAAATAACTGTACGAAGCCTTTCACTTGGGCAGTATTCGTCCCGGTCCCAATTCCACAGAGAGATGGGACATTAATCTTTATGTCCCATTTAATCCCACTCAGACAAGATATTTTCAGAAGTGATATTTCATCTCGACGCAACTCCTTTTTTCGCTTGCAGTCAGCAATAGTTGAGATAGAAAAGGAAGTTAGAAAGCATTTTTAATACATAAACTTGCTGATTAATACATGGCTTTATGTATCATTGTTTTTAATTTACTTCTGAGATGGAAATGTGAATACTTTTGAAAATTAGTTAATTAAAAACATTATATTGACATATGTTTTTGTTGTTGATATTTTTTGAATTATTTTGTTCAATTTGTTGATATAACTTTTGAGTTTGAATTTATAGTTTATTTTTTTAATAATATTTGAAATTAAGTATTGCTTGTTATAAATAGTTAAATAGATTAACATTTTGGATCATTATCTGACAGCAGATCAGAATGAACTGAATCCAATGAAGAGAAAACTTAAAGGTTGTACTATTTGCAAATAAACATGGAAAAACGATAGCAAGGACACTTTCGGATGGCAAATATATAACATTTGTCGAATATAGAAGATTGCATATATGATGAATATAAAGACTATTTATAATATATGTGAGTAGATTGCATCAAGTAAGGTATGTAGTGTAAAGTAATGTATGACTACATATATAAAATAAATGAAAAAATCTTCATATGTAAAATTAGTCAGTCTTTTTCAGGACAAATTTTTCATCCAGAATTAGTGATATTTTTTCAAAAGAATTAGCAAAATTTATTTTAAAGGATCATGATTTATTTTAAGAAGTTTAAAGCTAAAATTATATGGTGGGGGGGGGTCTACTGCCACTTGATCATACCAAGCCCGAATGAGCGGAACTTTTTCGAATTAAGGCAGAAGTGGGAGCCTTTCATTGTTAACGAGCAACATTGAGGTGCAAGTACGAATTTGCTCGAAACACACTACACAACCATTTTTATTGGGCTGTCGAACTCATTCATCCATCTGCAAGTGAGAATTTAGATCCAAATCAGAGACAGGCTCATCTCTGATTGAGTACCCCCAGATGTATAATTTCTTATGAGAACTTGGAGGACTTTGCAGTCACGACCTACTTAACGTGCCCCAACTGCCATTAACCAACTCGGCGGTCTTTGGCCGAGACGAGGATGGGACTCGCTACCTTTCAGTTACGAGATTGATTCTCAAACAACCACGGCCCGAAGAATTATATAAAAAATATATCTATTTATTTCAAACAACTTTGGAACCTTTGGAGATGTAGAATTATTAATGATTTCTGGTTTGTTTTGTTTTAACGACGCAAAGGTTATATTTGGCCATGCTGCGCCAGCATGACTAATCTTAATGTACAATGCTAAATGTAAAAACTCAGAAAAAAACTTCAAAAAGGTAAGAAAAAACACATGAAGAAGCTTATCAATTATGATGTAACGTAAAATTAAAAGCAGATTTGGGTGGGGATTATCTCCCAGCAAGTCTTTTATTTCAATATTATTCTTACCAAAATGTTTACATCTAAAAGTACTAAAACTAAGTCATTGCACCAGCATATGCTTAGTGGTTAAAACACAATGTCAGGAAGATCATGTAGGTGCTGGTTCTGAATTAAGATGTTTGTGTGTTAGTCTGGTGTGTCCGATTTTAAGACGATTTTAATAGAATTGATTGTTTTTGGCTTAAATTACTATTTTTTTGTAAATCTTAACAAGGTCTGAACTTCGAGTAGCTAATTTTTATGTTATATATTAATGATTTCTGGATGAGTTAGCTAGCTGAAACTTATAGGATAAAAACTTGCTTTAAAATCTTTAAAGTAGATTATATCAAAATATACTAATAACTAGCAGTGCCGAAAGTCATTGAACGTGGCATAACATCAAAGAAGAAAAAAACTTAAACTTTAAACTTAAGTTTAGGGTCCACCCAATATGATATGGGCATGTTAAGCAACAGGAAACTAATATAAAAATATATATTTAAAAATATCAAAAATAGCTATAAAACAATTTTTGCAGCACACATTCAGAAATATTTAGATTGCTTAAAAGGTAAAAATATGGTATGTTCGTTGATAAAGCAATTTACTAAATATATACAGTTGAAAAACTGTTTTAAAACTTATGCTGCTGTTGTTTTCAGTTATTCTACTTTGTCTCAAGTTTAAATATATTTCTCTGTCGGCAGACAGGTGATAATTTCCTTCTTCAGGAGATTGATTATGTCTCTGCGATTCAGTATCAGTGTGGTTTAATGAAAGACGCTTATTTTGCTCATCAAAAGACCTCCGTCTCTAAGTGTGGACATTCTTTCTATGATATTCGAAAGTTATTTCTTCACCAATTTCCGTATCGCGCAACAAACAAATTTTTTGGGATTTATTATAATAATGGCCCAGATTGGATTTCCTTCCTTTGGGCATAATGAAATTTGAATCAATTTTTAAAATCATCCGTAAACAAAGAAATATATTGCATATGTTTATCACAGCTGTTGCTATTTGCATATGCGCAATTTGAGATTTTCGCAAATGCGTGGAATAATCAAAATCGCAATTAATAGCTCCTGGTTTGACTTTGATGTACTCAAAACTTCCCCAATAAATGCTCTACAATATGGTATAATTATCTCAAATATCTATTAACTATTTCTCGAGTTTTTGTTCTTCCAACATACAATGACTTTCAAGAGACTTCATTGTTTACAAGAGATTTATCTGAAGCAACATTTGAATTATTTACAGAGACAATAGTGTTTTCATCGTATCAGTGCCTTCTAGCATATGAGTTAAAATTTGATTCCACCCCAAAGAAAATATAAATATTTTCAACTAACTTCAAATGAATTTGGATTTACATTCAAATGAAATTTAAATCTGTACATTTAGAATGTTTATGCACACTGATTATTTTGGCATACAGCAACATAATGTAACATGAAACCCTCATGCACCCAGTACTTATAGCACTTAAAGATTGATAGTTTCATTCCAATTGTTTGAAAGTGCGCAGATGGAAAGAAAGACAGCTATTTACTATCCCGAAAGGAATGCTAGTTTGACTGATCGGTGAATGTAAGGTTAGACAATACTTACTCAGCAGTCGAACACTAGAAATCATGTCGATACTGCTACGTTCAGTGGTGGCATGGTGGCCGTCTGTATACATGAAAAAGAAGCACCCATAGCACTTAGTTATCTAATCAGTTGTATGAACGTAAGATGACAGAGAAATAGGAAAAATGAAAGGAAGGGACGATATCTATCCAGGAACCATAATAGAGAATCCCATCGATGTCAAATCTGCATGGCTGCATTTAATATTTTGGCGAAGTCAAAATTAATCCTTAACTGTGGAGGTAAAATTATAGGACTTAACTGAGGAGGTGCTGTCACCGAGGCCGGATTTCATTTATACTCAAATTGAAATTTCTGATGAATGCTAATGAAAAGATGTCAATATATTTTGTAGATATTTTTCTTGAAATATTGATGTGTTTTAGAAATTTTTCAAATATATTATCCTCGAAATAAGTAAATGCGTTAGAGCATATAATTCTCAAATTTCATGTTTTAATAAATAATATTCTTGAAAAAATATATTACTTTATAATTTTAAAATTATTTATTTTTCTGGTATATGAAGGTATATAGAAAACAATATAAAGTAAAATTCAACAATAAATGAAAAAAAAAATTGACAATGGGTAAAATTGACCCTCCTTTGTGTGAATTTCCTAGAATGATTTTGGAGAGCACCTTAAACATACAGGTTAAGAACTAATATAAAAATCAACCTATAAATTCTATATATATTTCTCTTTATATATTAATATATTTTATAAATGTTTGAAAATTAATTATCACTAGAAAAAATAATTATGTCTGAAGATATACATTGGAATTTGTTGAATGCGAATTTTCCTCCAAAAAAATCTTCACAATTATTATCACTAAAGTCATTTTCTGATTCTTTAAAAGTGTCTATAGCACTGCTTGATGATAGGATCATTAAATCGATTGATATTTCGAGGCATAATTTTTAGCGACATCTGTTAAGCCTTGTTTATCACGGGGATACTAACGGGGTGGAGCAGTCAGAATGACGTCACTCAATGAAATAACTGAATTTTTTAAAATAGCATCCGCTGAAACCAGTTGAAAAAGTCCCGCGCATTGAAGATAAAAAAAACCAGAAGCTACAGGGTCAACCCATTCAATTAAGCTAAAAATAGAATAAGGCGACCGTCAGAGTTAACCCAGATAAGCCTACTGTCCTATATTTAGGAAATAAATATTTAGGAAAAAAAAATATCAGAATACCCTCTTTATCTAAGATTATTTAGTCTTATGATTTGCAGTAAGAAACGTGTCAGCTTTATTAGAAAAAATAAAAAGACAGTTATTTTAGCAGTTAGTTTAACCTTTTTCAAAATTTTCAGAAAATTTTAGTTTCAGGCTTATCTGGGTTAAGGTGCGTTCAGAGTTAAGGGTTAAATGAAGGGATAAAGAATCCCTAAAAACAGATAGTGACAATGATTTAAACTTGCAGAGAAATGTTGACATTTGCTGGCGCAACCTCTTTACAGGCTGTTAGCTGTAGGCAAACTATGTAGGGATTGCTAATTAAAGAGAATTAAGAGTGTAAAAATTAATAAATAATATTGTATGCATCTATATAAATGTAAAAACATATAAACAAACATTGGTGGATCAGAAATCTGCAAATGCTGTCTTGGTCATGGGGTTTTATTTCTGTTTTCCTTTTGTGAGAACGAGGCGCATTGGTTGTGCAGAGGATTATAATTATGAGGGAATGATTTAACAGAATACCATCCCTAATGTAAGTCTTAGTTTAGACAAAATTTTTAAATAATTTTTTAACTAAAGTGTTCATATCATTGTTAGTTTTTTGGCGTATAAGATAGCATATCATGTAAGATTTTAGTATTTAATGCGTTTTTGAAACTATTCAATATGACTTCTTATATTAAATACAATCAGTCATATATTTTTTTTTATCGTTTTGGGTTTAAAAAAATTAAATGTTTTTAATTTCTTGAAATACAAAATCATTGAAGAAACCGATATCTGTTAACAACCCATAAGGTGGCAAGATTGATTAACACTAATATTTTTCCTTTATAGTACATAAGATGAAAATCATTGCATGCAGAACGCAATGAGTAACGCATTCAAAACTATTAACCAAGTTTAAACATGTTATGACGTTTTGGAGTAAAGACTGAAATTTTCAGCTGCACATAAATACTACATAATTTTAAGTATACGAAATGTGATTTATGGATATATTGAAAATTCAACAGAATTAGTATACTTCGAGAATTTTTAAAAATTATTATATATTGAGAAATCATTGTATATTTATCATGTAATGGTGGATTCATTAGAAGTGCAATTCTTTGACTTCTAAATGTTTACCATGGTGGTGCTAAACAATCAAATCATAATTGAATTGACTAGTTAGTGGTGTGAAATATAGTCATATTTGCTTTTAACGTTTTATTTATCCTTTAAAAGGATTTAAGAGGATAAATAGAATGTAAAGACGCACCACACATCGAATTGTAGAGATAATGGCCAACTTAACCATGTATGACATTTGCCTATCCTTCTTTGTATGCCACGTGGAATGCACACTTCAAATTATTATATGTTGAGAAATCATTGTTTATTTACGCATGCATGGTGAATTAATTAGAAATCTTTGATTTCCAAACATTTACCACGGTGGGGCTAAATAATCAAACCAAGAGTTTAGTTACCCAATAAGCTGTGTAAAATATAGTCATATTTGTTTTTAGGTTTTAATTTGTCAATTATAAGTTTTTAAGATGAAAAATAAAATGTTAAGACCCATCACACACACCACAAAGTGAATTACAAAGGCAATGACCAACTTAACCGCATATGTCATTTCCTATCCTAATGTGTGTTCCACATGGAGTTCACTTCAAATTATAATATATTGAGAAAGCATTGTATATTGACGCATGTATGGTGAATTATTTAGAAATAAAATGTCTTCTGAGCGTTTTCCTCTGTGAGGCTAAATAATCAAATCCTGGGTTTAATTCCCTAGTTAGCGGTGTAAAATATTTAAGAGGAAAAATGAAATGTAAAGACGCACCACAAAGCGAATTACAAAGATAATGACCAACTTAACCGTGTCTGCCATTTCCCTATCCTTCTGTGTGTTCCATGTGGCCCACACTTCAAATTCACATCTCGAACATTTCTCCCCCATGTTTCTTTCTATGTTACGAGACGCCATACGACAAGAAAATGAGTTTCCGTTTTTCTCTCCAACTCTTGACTTGTTCTCTAGCAAGGGGGCCTAAGGGGAAATCTTTTGCGGTCTGGAGAAAAATTACTTCCTTACCAAGAAGAGAGTGCAGCGGGAGGGGGGGGGGTGCATCAATCGAATTTATGCCCGCCATTTCCTAGCCGAGTGATGAAATAGGAGGAGGAACCAGCGAAATGAATTTCTGGCCCTCGTGAAATTTTCAAGTTGGACGAAATGAGTTTTCTGTGGAGGGAAAGAGGTTCTTAAAAACCCGTTCATGTATGCTAAGCGCCTACTTCAGTTCTGGAGAATTCGTTCGTTCGATTTGTTGTGGATGAACGGAACTCAATCTTCGGATGCTGAACCGTCTTCTGGAGAGAACGCATTTCCAAAACATTGAGCGATTATCTTTTTACTTAATACAATAGACGGGGGTTTGGAAATCGGAGTTCTACCGTGAAATCACAGTCATAGAGCCCTTATCATAATATCTTTTGATTTTATAAAATACTTTGATAACCAATGAAAATTTAATTTCTTTGGATGAAATTATTAATTTATTTCTTTATTATTCGATGCCAAAGTAATGTAATTTGTAGATACGTTGTACTTCAATTATAATATACTTAATTCTTGTAATATGAACTTCTGATGCTCGCATAATCTTTACATTTTCTTATAATATTTGATAGTTATAAAAATTTCCGGATATATTAGAACGTAACTATCGTAACATTCACAAGAACATAATAAAATTTGGTTCATGATATTTTGAGAAATGTGTGACATGTAAAGATTATTTGATGCCAAACTAATGTAATTTGTAGAGCTTCAATTATATTATACTTAATTCTTGTAATATGGAATTTGTAACACTCACATAATCTTTACATTTTCTTATAGAAAATGCCAGATGATGATAAAAAAACTATCCAGATATATTAGAATGAAACTATCATAACACTTACAAGAACGTAATAAAATTTTGGTTCATGATATTTTGAGATGTGCTCGGGAATTATATAAAAAAAACGGGCGTTAAATTCTTACATTTACTGTTTATATTAGAATTTAACAATTACGGAATTTTCTAATTTATTATACTAGAATTTTCTAATTTATTATACTAGAATTTTCTAATTTATTATTCTAGAATTTTCCAAAAATTACGGTTTATATATGTTGGCGTACTGGTGTAGAGGTAACGTATCTTTCCCGTGATCTGGGCTTGCTGATTCAAATCTTGGTTTGGGCATGATTGATTTATTTCCGGTGTTCTATCTGTGATATGTAAAATAGTACCTTACCCCCCCTGATATAAGGAGTTATGAAAGTGAGTGTATGAATGTCATTTTCGTGTGAGCTAGAAATCAGACTTCTGCCCTCTGGTGTTCAGGGTTCCTCACCCTCAGAAGCTACCAAAACCTCTTTCACCAATATTTAACTTGGTTTGAATTGGAGTTAAATCTAAAGGAGATAAGTGGCAACAGCTTCTCGTTTTATATGATGAAATTGTTAAATGGCAATGCCGAATTTTTTAAAAATTGATTGTATTTTATTGATATGTTTGTATTTGATTGAATGTTATTTATAAAAAGAAAATCACCAGCACCAGATATATTAAAAGAATAAGGAAAGCAACTGTGATGTTCTTAGCAGAAAATTTATAAAAAGTACTATCTCCATATATGAGAACGTAACTATAATATTCAAGAGAAGGTCATAAAATTGTGGTTCAAGATATTTTAAGGTATGCGCTGGAGAGCGATAGGAAAAACAAGAGCTAATTCTGTTAGATAATGTTTATGTGAAAAGTCTTTCATATGGCAACACCAATTTTATTGCAACGTGTTTTCCATAGCAAGAAATTATAAATGACGTTGGAAAGATACTTAAAGCACGAAATTCGCCAGAGCTAAACAGACTAACAGAAAAGAAGAAACAACTGTGGTCTGCCTTTCAGAGACATGAACTTCAACAGATTCATTTCGACATTGTACATACTTTGGTTCTAGGCACCATCTGTTCATCGTGGTTGAAGTAAATTAACTAGAAAGTTTTTGATACCAAAATTTTTACAAAAGAAAGTAAAACATTTCAATATTTTGCTTCCTATTGCTTCTCTTCTGTTGTTAGTTTTTTCCTCTTTTTTTCATAGTCTGTTTATCGCTGGCATTTCCATGCTACTTGCTCCCTCTCAACATTATTTTTTAATTTTTGCCTTGATGGACACAATAAAATAAAGTAGGTGTTGTCATTTGAAAAAATTTCAAAAATATAACATATCATTGTAACCCTAAATGTTAATAAATGCGTCTAAGATGTTAAAAAAGGAGATCGATTTCATTCAATTTTCTTCGGCATTATAATTACCCGGAATGCAAAGTTTTCTTGCATCATCTTGCAATTTTCTGTCAAATAGCCTCTTCAAACAGTAATCGAGGTCTAAACCTTTCAGTTAACACTTTCGATGAGCATCTTATTCATTTTAAAAACCTATTTCTTTCTCATGTTGAAATTTGAAAATTCTCGATGAAATTTGGTGCATCTCAAGAGTGCATATGTTAAAATTAGTTTGGTATACCAAATACTGTTGTTGTTTCTAATGATATTGTCACTGACCAGCCCGATGAGTCAGCGTTTTAATTCGATTTTTTTTATATCTCTTGTTTAACAGTAGCGCCATCCAGTATCAAGATTGCGAGTTAACTACTCACGAGTGGCACCCCTTTTAACGGGACCAACTTCATTCATAAATTTTTTACTCCTCCATAGACCGTAGTTTATTCCTATATCAGAGAACAATCATCTTTGAACTAGTACTTCCAGTGATATTACTCCCTACATGGAGGACTTTGTGACCACTATAGAGTTATACGTGCACCAGACACCACGCACGCACACACACACACACTGTCTTCGGCCGGCGGGGTTCAAACTCGCAACATAAGTGATGCGAATCCAACGGTCTACCAATCAAGCTATCCTGGGCTACCAAATACTATAAGTTAATATAATCATCTTTATGGAACCGGCTGATTCGTTGTGAATACTGTATAATTCTAATTTTATTTAAATAATTTTGGATTTAACTATTGCCTATTTCTCCCTCAAACGGTCATACATTAAAACCATGTTATTGTCTTTGTGTGTTTGTTCGTTGTTACAAATTTGTAGTGGCTCTCCACTGCGGAACGAGTTTTATTCCTTTATTTATAATTATTATTTATTATTGTAAATTTATATTTTAAAAAGTGGTGGCAACACTAACTTTTGTTTCATTGAAAGTTTTAATTATTTCATGCATATTTAATTTGACTAAGTAGTATTGTATTTCATTGTAAATATTTTTCTTAAATCAGAGCTCGGAGAAGTAGTATTCTTTAAGAAGCAATAAAAACTATTTATTCTAAAAGAATGGATCCTTTTCTGTAATCTCCTGGTTATTCCATTTTAAACAATTTTTGTGAAAACTAATTCTGAATTCCAAAGATAAAAAAAAGGAAGAGGTTGTGTTCTGGCTAAGAAGGTCTATGTTTATTTTAATCAAACCTTTTTCCATATCATGGAGTTGACCAGTTCTGATGTGAGATAGAGTCTAAATTAATTATGTTAATGTCTAGAACAAATTAGCTAGCACTGCAATTATACGATTAACATAAAATGCGGTGGATTAATCTTCTAAATTTTTCAGCGTTCTACTATCATTTTTTTATTCGTGTTGTAAACTGTACAGATTTTAATAGTTCCTGATCTTCTAGCAATCGATTAAAATTAATTGATTAAATATTTAATGAAACGGTGAAAAGGGTATGAATTTTGAGGTGAAAATTATTAGTAATTTAGAGCAGGATATTAGACAAATATTATTAACCCATTTATACTTAATGTTCCATTTTTGGAACACCCCTCACATAAAAGTTTTTTTATTATATTTTTTACATAACATATAGAAATTTCATGCCAAAATTCTAATTTTTTAATCTTAGGCATAAATGGGTTAAACTGTCGAATCTCAGTAATATTTTATATACTTGCAGTTGTGTCAGTAAAATTTTGTTTTGAATTTTGAAATGGTTAATATTGTATTTTTATGTTTACAGTATACTTTTATCGCTAAAAATTAAAAAAAATCCTTTCTTTTTAACTGTTTTTAACCCTAATTAATGCTTCAAACCCACTCTCTGAGATACACATTTCCACCTTTTAAAATATATTTGCCAAATTTCGAATCTGTAAATCATATAATCTAGTTCATAGAATTCCAACGCACATTTACGTACGCGCAATCTCGTTCACATATTTGTCTTCGTCTTTATTATAAGTAGATATATTCTGAACAATTAAGAAAATCCCAGAGCTTTCTTTGTATGAAGAATATAATACCATGCATTTCCTGGAAGCAAACCAACACTAAATGATAGAAAATAGACTATACGATAACATCTAATTCGAAAGCCATTAGGATACTATTATTTTTTATGAAATACTATTCATTTTTGTCTGAGCTTTCAGCTTCTACAAATATACAAACCATACACCAATATTAATATTTCAGAGAGTACTAAGAAGTGTGTCCCGAGTCAACAGAATCCTGATTGCGAAACAAAGAGCTGAAAGATAATATTTCTGCAATTTGAAACTGAAGCAAACAAATCCTTCTCGTATATTCTTACAAAAGAATGGATCTACGAAAAGCTCCTTTTCGTCTGAAAGTCGTATTTGAATTCCCATTGATTGGTGATACAGATACAGGAGTGGATGTCTGGAAAATATAAAACTTCTTGTTTAACTTGTTTTGCATTAGAAAAATATTTCGTATTTCGATATTTACGATGTTTTTTACAAATGATAATTGACATCATCATTATTTAATACGTCATGTATACAATAATGATGATTTCAACTGATTCTCTTGGAAAAAGAGATTCAAAAATAGAACCGAAGCTTTTTTAGATAAATTACAAATTGCTATCAGAAATGACTATAAAATATCCTTGATTATTGTTATACGCATGGTAAGAGACATTGGAATCCTAATTTCAAAAATTAATCTTCTATTTTAGAAAAAATATGAAAGTCAAATGTTTATTATGGATGATACTATGATAAAATATAAAAATTCACATAAAAAACTGCGTAGACTGTGAAAATCTTTAGTGGAAATTCTTTCCAAGTATTATAATTATATATTTTGTGTAAGAAAACGCCTATTAATATATTGTGTTAACTTGTTTACAGATAATTGATTAATTAGATTTAAATAAAATTATTCAAATTTCAAGAAACGTCTTCATTTTTTTACATCTTGAACATAAGTTTATGAAACGTAATTGACAGAGTTTTTTTTAACACATTTAAAGCTATAGTCGAGATATCTCGTCTTTCAGAAACTTCCAATTACAGATTTCTAAGGGCTAAAATTTGTATCTTATACCAATTTAGAAGTATTCTTTAGATATGTATTAGAAAGTTCAACTTATCTAAACTTATGAAGAATACTTTTACTTTTATCTAAACTGTAAGTGTAAACTGTTGCCTGTAAGTGTAAACTGTTGCCCGTAAGTGTAAGTGTCTGAAAGAAGAAGCATCCCGTCGGTAGCGTAAATAATGCTAAACACTTTAAATTCAAAACGGTGTATCGTAAACTCATAGAAATATTGTGTATTAATTTTAAGAGATTATATCTATACCTACATGTATTAATTAATTTATTATTATTATTTCACTAGTATAATCATGCAGTTTTTCCGAGCTAAGCAATGAGAAATCTAGTTTAGGCAACAAACCAATTTTAACACAATTTTTTAATTGCTTATCTCTACAAATTTATCAGATAAGTCAATCATAAATTTTTTTCTTTGTTTTTATTAATATTTGAGCTACCTTTTGTAATATTTGTCGCCATTAGAGGGGATTAAACCAAGTCTCAATAAATTTAACGTAATAATTTTTAAATAGACGCATGTTACTTCTGTGACTGTACTATTCAGCACTTTGATAAAAGGATTAAAATAGCGTTTACCAATCATCTTCTATATAATATTGCCGATTCTAATCTTATAATTGAAATTCTAATATTTAAAAGAAAGTATATTAAATGGAATATATTGGATTCTTAATTATCAGCTAACATTGATGTAAATGAGGCTTTACTCAGAATTTAAATCCCTCACTAAATTTTGCAAAAATAAATTTAGCTTGATGAGTGTTAATTTACTGACTTAATTAAATTGAGAAATGAAGGAGGTAAACGAATTTGAGAAATTATGTAGTAGTCTTAAGTTAGATTTCAATAAGCTTTAAAAATGTAGAATATCTTCATGTTTCAGTAATGTAATAAATCAAAAAATGAGCATACATACAATCATATTAAGATGCATTTAAAATTAAGGTGGTATTTTATAAAAAAGTAGTTCAACTTGTTTTGAAATATTCCTTCAAATCTTCAAATATATTTTATACATACGTTAAGTAACAGCTTTAAAACAATAAACAATTGATGAATAATAAGTAAATATATTTCTCGTAAATATGATGAAATATGACAACACTTCTAATGAGCTATTAAAACTTATTTACCTAGTATAATATCATAATTTTTAAAGGGATGGGTAACCTGGATGGTAGGGCATTGGATTACACCCCTTGAGTTGCGAGTTCGAATCCCGCTGGCTGAAGACATTCGTGTGTGTTGTTGCTGGTGTGCATATAAATCTATGGAGGTCACATAGTCCTTAATCTCGAGAGTAATACCACTGTGGTTACTAATTAAGATGTGGTCGTTCTCTGATCGAGATCTAAATTCCAATCTATGGATGAGTGAATGAAATGAAGAAATGGAAATCCGTCCAGTAAAAAAGGATTGTAATGCGTGAGTAGCTAACTTGTTCTCTAGGCTCTAGATGGCTCTACTGAAAAAACCCGAGACAAAAATATACAGCTTAATTCGCTAACTCATAAATTATCAGGCTTTTCAATGTCAAATCAAGCATCACTCAAAGCAGTGCATCGTTTTGTTGTTTTATTAATTATTTTCTTAAATTTTCAATTTTAAAACTATTTGAATTTGGAAAAAATATGTAGATTAATATTCCGGGACACTTAACAAATTTAACTTAAAACATTATATATATATATATATATATATATATATATATATATTGGAGCTTTAAACTAATTCTCTTATTCAACAAATATTTAAGCATCAAATTACTTAACGGAGCACTAAGTGTTAATATTTTAAAATGAGTATTTTTAATTCTCAAGTAAAAATAAATATTTAACCGATTATATTATATTCAGGCAAAAAAAAAGAACATTAATACTATTCAATAACAAGTATTAGTAGATTATTTTGCATAAACAACGATTACATTTTAAAACATATTCCATATTTCGGTAAGAGAAAACATTAATTTGACTTTCAAAAATAAATCCCTTACTACCCCTCAAAGTTCCCCAAATACTTATTTTCATAATATCGACAGGCTTAAAAACATTTCATGCCGAATCCACCAGGATTTGCATTCCAAGCTGATAGAAGAGTGTATAAGAAAAACCCAGGAATAAAATTTAGGAGCGCATAACTTGGTTGATTCCTATACCATAATCCGAGAAAAATGACTTTTTTTATGTAAATGTTTTCTGATCTGTCTCTCCACAGTCATATTTCATCGGCACTTTATATATTTATTCCAAATTTCAATCCACTTCGTCTGACGGGAGCTGGATTTACTTTTTTCCCGCCATTCCGGAGTTAAGAAGTATCAAAAAGATTTTCGCCCTGCTCTTAGACTCGAAAAAGACGCGAAATATGTATATATTTTTTCCCCAAACTTGACATTGATGCGCTTAGACTATAACTGAATTTTGGAATGGAATCTTCTTCAAATATAGATGGGCATATTTTGCAGTCGGCGAATATTTCATAAATTTTGGAATTCTAAAGAATGTTCTTCGTTTCCTAAGTGAGAGAATTCTTCTTTCTTTACTTTCAACGTCCATCAGAAATTTTCCATCTGAACGTTCTATTAAATTAGGGAAAAGAACCTCGTATTGAACAAATGTGTAAATTTTTATTTTTCGCAAGTAAATCATAAAGTTAATGTATATTTAAAAAAGTGCTTTGATTCAATTTTTCTACGATGTCAAAATGATTGTATTATTATATTTATACAGTCAGTATTTATATTTTAAATGTATATTATTTATAATTCTTCAAAAAGATTTGTTATTCCTCTTATTTAACACATATTTGATTTTATTCACACATTTGGATAAAATAACTTATTTTTTGCTTTAAATGAGGAATATATTTTTTGATGCAAAAAGAAACTTTGCACTTGACTTTTCTTTTAAATAAATTATACTTATTAAAGTGCAATTTCTTATCAGTAGTAAGATAATCAATGGAAAGCTATTTAATTGCTTGAATAACATCATTAAATAATTAAAATCTTTCTTTAATGATGCTAAAAAAGTGGATTGTATGGATTCCTTTAACATCATTAAATAATAAAGAATCCAAATACTTAATGGCATTGAAAGAATGGTTTTATCATTTTTATGAAACATAATTAAACAGAATAGGATGTTTAATTCATAATTATATAAAGGCATGCTTAATTCATAATTATATAAAGGGATGCTTAATTCATAATTATATTGCATAAAATATATTTTTTATTTATCGTATTTAACACGAATTTGATTTTATTCACCGCATTAACATATGAGAACCTATATTTTGTTTCATATGAGAACTCCTTCTTTGATTTTCATGCAAAAGAAAGAAAATTAGTTGAAATTTCAAACCTATAGAATTGATTCCCCTAAAACTTTATCGACCACTGTCTAAGAAGAAAAGAGAAAGACTTACATTGTCTCAAGATAAAGACTTAGGTATATAAGCTACGAAATATTAACGCCTAACTTGAATTCAGCATATTTACTGAATCTGTTGTCTCCTTGATGAGTTATTTGTTGATCAACCTATAATTAATAGGTCTGAAAATATTTTTTGTACATTAGATGATTGTATTATGTCTATAATCTTCGTGTAAGTGGAAGCAATATGTTATCAAATTTTTATCTGAATCAGATGAGTGGTACAACAGCGCATAAAAGGCATAAAACAAACATTCATTTTTATTTACATTGATAAAAGAAAATGTAGAATAACAGGCTGAATATTATTTATTTCTTCCTAATTTAGAATCTTAATTTCTAAATTTGCATTCTAAAGTATGATTATTTTTCTTTTTATAGGTATCAGAATGATTCTATACTTGCTTCCAAACCAGAAGGATATTTCGAGTGATCTATTGAATAACGAAAAAAAATTGCAGCCGGAAAATGTGTAAGTTTTTATGCCCTTTATAATTGAACCATTTGATTATGTTATTAAGATCAGATTTTATTATGTTCCCAAAATGTATCTGATCAATAATTGATAAAAATTCATTAACTATTATCCTTTTATGACAAAATATTTAATTTTCTTTTCTAAACTAAAATTTTACTTGGAGTCACATATGGATTGTATCGGAGCGGCTCCAGACATCACACTTAAGCAATATATCTGCCCGTTTCAAAAGAACGATATCATTTCGCCCTTTGTTGTCTACTTATTTCGCACAATCGTATCACAGTTCGCACCTCTGTGCGAGACTTCTAGACGTCTTGCCATTACTGTCGCTGTTTCAGTTCTCGTTACTAACGCTATCTGTTCAAACGACTTGTTCAAGACAATTAGCGTGATCTGTCTCCATTCTGGATGGCAATATTTCAATACACAAATTCTACTTTCAAAATACTGCTACTTGTACACGAATTTTGGTTAAATCCCTCGTATATAGAATTAAGCCTCTTCCTTTCTTATAAATACGAATAATATGTATAGATTTTTTTAAAGTGCTTACAACTAAAAAGTTTCTTTCATCAATTGTTCTCAAAATGAAACTATAAGAATAGATAACTACAGAAAATATTATCATTTAATAATTGTGTTTTCATTTAAAAATAATTATACATAGTGAGTCCCGTTAAAAAAATAATGCTTCATTTCATTTTGTTTTACAGTATGCAATAACAAATTCAATTTATTTTAATCATTCCAATCTAATGAGAATCAAAAGAAAAAAAACTCAATAATTAAGTACTTTTTTGTTAAATGTATAAAAATGATTGATGATTTTTAAATAACTTTTTTAAAGGAGATAATTTTTTTCTGGGTGTTTAATGCTGAAAAAACATACTTCAGAAGATAAAAAAAATTAAAAATAAGACTTAAATTAATTTATCAGTTTTGTTTATAATTTAAAGCATATATTTTTTCTGGAGTATAAATACTTTATGCAGTGGTTTGAATTACAGGTTATATATGTTTCATGTTAATTAACTAACAACTTTCTTTTTCTGAGTTGCATGCAATAGCATGTGTTTTATTTCAAAGCTACTTGATAATATTTTTATGAATCTCTGAGGCAATAAAATTATATTTGTTTTTAAAATTTTATTAAATTTCATGAGAATATATTTTAAATTTGAAGGAAATTTAATTAAAATATACATTTTTTTTCCGCTGCAACAAAAATTCTAATTCTGATTTTCCTCTCTATAATGCAAACTAAATTTTCAAGTTTGCTTATTATGACAGTAAATTTTTAAAAAGATGGAAATTGAATTTTAAAATTTACCAGTTTTGCCTACAATATTTGAATGTATAGTTCATTATCAGATATATTGCTTTAAATACTTCATTGCTTGATAAATATAGAAACATTCTGAAAGAAGAAAAAGAAAATACAATTTTTTAAGATAAAAAATATTTTACATGCCTTGAGTGAGAAACAAAATTGCAAAATTTAAATGAATTTCTAAAAAAATAAATCAGCATGTGATGAGCGATAGTTGAAAATGTTATTTACTTTCAAATTCAGCAAACTTAATCCTAGCATGTAGTATTAAAATATTATTCAATATTCCGAACAGGTATAGGCTTATCTCCAAAATGATAAAGCTATCTGAAATTTTCTGAGGCTTGCTAGGCAAATATGTAACTTATAAATCATAAAATTTGTCTAGGAAACAACTTCGATTAAAATAAACTTGAACATCGATAAACTCATCTTGTACACAGACTGAATAAACATTTGCAAAACACGGAGATTTTGAATAAATCAAAATCTTCACATTCCTTAGGGTAGAAAATTCAAAGAGGATAACTTGTTTGCTTAGACTACACATACTGAATACTTTTAGTGGAAGATTTGAATGTTTCTAAAATAAAATTTAGCATGCTTATTACTTTTTCGAAATAGAAAAGACTTGAATAATGTATGAGTTTTAGTAATACAAAAGAAATTTATAATTGTGTTAGGAAAAGTTTCACAGCTAAAATTTATTTGGGAATCATTAATTATATGCAAAACAAAGTACAAATCTAACTAAGCAAATATATTTATTCTAAAAAATAAATTGGTCAGATATTTTAAAATCTGTATTTCAAAATAAATTTCTTTTCATCTAGTTGTTTTCAATGCAAATATTTTAACTTATTTTATTCATTTTATTGAATTTGATGTTCCGATGTTGAATTTCTTTTGGTTTCATTTTGATGTATCATTGTGTCTTCTGTGTTTTTTCTACCAACAAAATCGTCTTTGTGTTTTTTGGCTTTAGGAAGGAAAATCCTCTTCTAGCTATATAATGCTCAGTTTGAAGTGCACATGATGTTGATATTATTCATTCCTATATATATTTTCTATATATAGTAAGAGTACCTGTATTTTCTTAAACATTTATTTATTTATTTAAAATTTACATTGTATCTATTCAATTTCAAACATATTTAAATTGTTTAATTAATACATTTTAGTGTACTAAAAATTTAATACCAAGGTAATCAAATATTTTTTTAATGTAAAATCATGTTTATAGGACAAAATACTTAGCTATGAATCCCATAGTGATCACATATGAATGTTTCTCAATGTTACATCCATATCAGCTAGTCATTTATATTAAAAAAAATTATGAATTCATTTAGTTCAACATGTTATTCGAATTGTTTAACACAGTAATTGCATTTTACTATTGGATGCAAGTCGAACGTTATTGTATTCGGATATTTTCCTATACCACTATCTCACAAAATTATCTGGTACCAGCAGGATACCATCTGATGGAACAATGGAAGTACCTCAAAAATTTACGAGATGGCTCTATATGACATTGTCTACATGAGTTCATATTGAAAAAGGCTGTAATAATGATTTATAACAAAATATCTTTTTGTAATTGAAATCCTTGTGAATTTCCTGTTGCATATATCTGCTAAACCATCAATAGGAGTTACAAGTATCTAGCTAATGACTATATCATATGTGTCAGATTTTTTACAAATGTCACAGAAAGAAGAAATGCGAAGATTAACTAGAAGTTAATTTACATTAAAATGAAGAAGGAATTATTTATTGTCAGCAGCTAATGATAATACCGCAAATTTCACTGTAATGAAATTGTCGACAAGCATAATGGCAGTTATCAAGAATATCGATAGACATTCTAATGCAACGTGTAGCAAGCTTTGGATAACAGCTTTGATGCATGCTGTGTGACAGTCAAGAGGGAATGATTTCCAAGAAACATCTTGGGTGTTTTCTAATAAATGTACAAATGCATATTATATATAAATACATTAAGACATATGAGATGGCTATAATTCTGAAAATGTATTTTTCGGAATCAGGCAGGTTTAAAACGAGGAAATATCGCCAAAAGGTGTTTTTTACGTTATACGGGCGCAAGATGTCGCCAAGCCACTGAAAATTTGAAATGCTTTGATATATATATACATATTTAAATCCCTCTACAAAAGCGCATAATGGGGGTGTAGTACATATATTATAATCAATGACGATTAATGTGATTACTTTGTTAAAAAATAATTTAAAAACACACTATAAATTCCATGTTATAGGATAAAAATTGATGCATAAAATTAAAGATTACCAGATTAGTTTCAGAATTACTGCTAGAATAAAAATTAAAGCAAAAATAGTGAAATTTAAAATAAGGTGATCAATCATGAAACACTAAAGAAATATGATTGTTAAATGCCAAATATGCAGTTCAATAAGAAATTACCGTTATCTTCTCATATTTCAAACACATAAGTTTTTACAAGTTTATCCTCAACTTCTTAAACTTTTTTGTGTTTTGAAAATTTCCGCTAAATGTTTTTTTCTAAGGAAGCTATCGAACTTTTGAAGTGAATTTCTTGGCTTATTGTACATTAATTATATTAAAGTAACTTCGAAATGAAAGTAAAAATCTTAATTCAGAAAATCAGAAATTCATTGTTAAATATTTTATTCATTGTTGCTTAGATAATTATACGAGTATTATTGTTTTCATTTGATTATTTCCTTATATCTTCTTGTATACAGCCGACCACGCCGTCATCAATGAACGTAGCAGCATCGACAGGATTTGTTGTGGTCGACTGCTGAATAACTATTGCCTAAACTTACATTGATCGAACAGTCAAACTAACACTCCTTTCGGAGTAGTAAACAGCTGTCTTTTTCCCCATCTGCACTCTCTCAAACGGTTGGAATGAAACTATCAATCTTTATCATCATATCCCTCAGGATTCTGAGATTACCATCAGTACCATCATTTGAGATAATAGTACCATCAATACTAAACTTAAATCATTATTGAAAATCTTCAAGTCCTTCCTTAACTCTGAGATCTCCCTTCATTCCATTAAATAGTGGTAAACCATACCAATTTCCCCCCTAATGCTTTTATTTTCCAGCGTTCATCCAGATCTTTGCAAATATGTAGGAAATCTCCTATGTCCAGACATTATTTGGATTAAAAGTGGATATTATCTTCTAAATTTGATTTCAGGATTAGGAATAAAGTCGAAAGTGCTCTTCCTTTTTTGGACATATACCATCTGTCAAACCATTGTAGTTTTATTTCTTCTCTCAATTACCCTTTTAAAACACCACAGAGATTTCCATACTAACTTGAATAGTAGCATCCATTTGCCTCTACAACACTGCTATTGATTGAATAGAAATCCAAGCCCATTTTAAGGCGAATAAAATTCATTAGTGCCGCATTAATTAAATAAAACATGCACTTTTGTTTAATAATATTATTCTTAAGTAATATATTCTTTACTAGGATTTGAAGCCTCATGTAAAGAATTCGTGGAATGCCAGACATAAATCTATCATTATGTAAATGGTAATCAGATACCAACATCTTTACATCATACGTATACACTCGTAACTAAGCAATGATAAATAGTATTATAAGATACTTAATATAGGATAATTATAAATAGTATCCGTAGGATATTACGACTAAAACTTTCGATCTGGAAACAATACTTTACATAAAGAAAAAAACTAACTATTATAATTAAAGCGTTGCTATTTAAGTTAAGAGCAATCATGCAGAAGCGTAATTGATACAAAAATGTCATTTTACTAGAATGCTTTTCAGAATATATATGGAAACAATGACATAAAACAAGTTCTAAAAAATGAATGATTCTGAATGGGAATTGGGAAGTCCCTAATGAAAAGATAATTCAGTTACTACTGTATATTAATTCAATAGCAGTCATATTGAATATTTATTCAGATTTCTAGGTGGCAAAGAATTATAACAAATACCCGCAATTGTCTATGTAGTGATGCAATTTGTAAGATTATATTTAAAACATACAATACTGTTCTTTTATATCAAATATTTCTTCTCTTTTCGTTTTTCTTTCCTTTTCTTCTCTATTTTCACCTCTATTTCCTTTACATTTACTTTTTCAATTCCTGCTTTTAGTTTAAACTCTCCCCATATATATTCATATATATATCTTGTTCAAATTCTGAATCGTTAATTAAATACTTTTTATTCGCCCACTCGAGTTCAAACACATTTTTTAACTTGTAGTGAATGACACTTGATAATAATAGGTGTTTTTTTTCAAATATTAATCCATTCATTAAATTTAATTAATTTTTAACAATTTGAATAGAGTTTTAGCAATTTGTAATTAAAATCGAAATGGACAGGCTTTAGGGCAATTGGTAAATGGGGAGGATTTCAATACTTTTCAGGCGAAGGGGAAGAATGTGAAATCAATTCTTGCAAAAATAAATCAGTTTCTTATACTTGATAATTTTTTGATAATTATCGAAAAATTATTAAGTATAAAAAAATTGATTTTTGCAAGTTATTTTTTTGTTAAACTAAGTAGGAATTGAGTTAAATTATATAACATTAATTGTTAAAATAAGACGAACGGACAAAGTGTTTTAATTTGAACTCGAGATTTCGAAGAATCTAAATGTTTCAGATATCCATGAGACAAAAAGTGCATTTTTGGAATTATGTCTGTTAGAGAGTGTGATAACATAAAATGGATTTGAGTTAGAAATTTAGTTTAAGGAATTATGAACAAATTTGTTGATTTTTACCAAATTTTGAAAGAAATCCGTTCACATGAAATCCATCTACAATAATTGCTTGCAATAGCAATAATCTATATAATAATTGCTTAAGAGTAAGTGATAAAATTTGGTACTCTGGTTCTGCATTAAAAATATAAGAAAATGTCAAATTTTCAACATTATAGATTCAGTAAAAAAGGTATATTAAAGATATATATCCATGCTTATTAAATCCCATTCCTCAAGTCCTCTTCAAGGTATCAGCTGATTAACAATTTTATGCGAAGGTAAGTAGCGGATAAGACTTTTTTTATTAGAGTGTAAGAAAGAAATTTTCAAGGAGACCGCTCTCACTGGATTCTACTTAGATTCATTTGCTCTTATTTAATCCCCTTTACAATTCCTCTATCATACACCAACAATTATCTTTGTAGTCATTAGTCTTAATGTAAAGGGGAAGTCTTAATTTTTAGAAGTCATGTAGCTTTAATGTGTAAGGGTAGTTTTAATTTTTAGAAATAATGTGTTTTTAATATTTAGGGGCAATCTTAAAGCTTAGAAGTCATGTAGCTGTAATGTTTAGGGGTAGTATTAATGTTTAGGAGTCATGTATTTTAATTTTTAGAGGTAGTCTTATTGCTTAGGAGTCATGTAGTTTTATTGCTTAGGAGTCATATAGCTTTAATGTTTTTAGAATTCGCTTGGATTTAATATTTAGGGGCAGTTCTTAAATTTAGAAGTCATGTAGTTTTAATATTTAGGAATCATTAGGTATATAAAGAAAACTAAAATAGAAAAAGAGCATTTGAAAAAATTTAATGTTCATTTTCATAAAGATTTTCCTCACACTCTGAAATGCTTGTGATTTGGTGCCCTTATAATCATTAGCTTTTTAATATGCAATGATTTAAACTTTCATATTTGAACATTAAAAATATTACTGCAAATATACTACTTTAATAGGATTCAAAATTGTTGATAAAAAATCCTTACATCAAATGTTTAAAAAATCACTTCCTTATGGAAATGTTGTGCTTCTTGAAATAATTTTCTACTTATAAAAGCACATATTTAAAACTTTATGATTACATAAACCTGCTTATTTTTCTCAAAAAAGAAATAAAATAATCATACAAAATGTAAATTGGTAATTTGAATTACCTCGATTATTTATTACCAAGCAACATATGTGAATTAAAATCGAGAATAAACTAGAGGAATATCAGTGTGACATAACTTTATTGCTAATGATACAACAAGGGTAGGCTCATTTATATGTATATATACATATATATTGCGTATATATGTGTATGTATACATGTATACATATATTCATTTACATACATAAACATGATACAATATAAAACACCATAATAACATTTCCACGTTGAGTTCGCGTAAGTGTATACCGATATGTACACTGATATCATGTGGCTCCCCATAAGAGAGACACACACATTAATAAAATACAGAAGTACACCTCTATGCAGAAATTATTGTGCATCAAAAAGCTCAAAGTCTGTATATATTAATTTATATTTATTGGATTATTACAATGTTGCTCGAGACAAAAAAGAACTAACTCTTTAAAAATTCTTCTGATAGTAAACAAACATTTTGCATGATGATGTTGCCAAGTATATATTAGGAAAAAAATGTTCCAGCGATCAAAAAGAGAGATGCTTGATAATGGAAGAGCGCGCAGATTTTCATCGTCGATGAAAAGAATTTATCATCGCCATCGTTTACCACAAATAATGTTGCCAAAGAATCATCGCAATGAATAAAACGTACATAAAATAAATATTTTACAAAATTGTAAAGTTTGAAAATGATATCGATTAGTTGATATGTGAGATGTACATAAAAATACATCAATAATTTATGCACTTGTTTATATTCATAGATATGCAATCGTAATTTTGGTACATGAAAATTTCTGTTCTAATAAGATTTAAATTTTTCAATTTTTCAAATTAATTCTAATTTGAAACTTTCTCATATGAAAAAAAAGAATAGAATTGTAATTTGTACATACCTTTTATATGTATTGCAGTTCTCTTTTAAATATACGTTTCATTAAGTTAATTTAGTGTAAAGTAAAGGCTTTTTAATACTTCACTGATGAGTTTCATCAGTGAACTCTTTCAATTTTTGATACATCATTTTTTTAAAAAGATAATTTTAATCATAGCTTTAAATTTTAGAAATTGTTTATTTAGTCTTTCTAATTATATTATACTTCAAAAACTATGCTTTAATTTTACACGAATGGTTGTGCTTCAAGTGATCTGGAATATTAAAAGAAGATAATATAGTTTGTTTGAATCAATAATCTACAATTTGGGCAGTCATACTTAAAGTTTTAATTACATTATTTTATATATTAATTCTATGTTTTTGATGATTCAAATTTTTAAATATATAATATAAAGTACAATAAAATACTTCATTCATAAAGTTAAAAATATTTTTAAAATATCTGCATGAATATGAAATGATGTATAAAATAAATCCAACATTCCCATATTTTAAATCAAAAGTGCATATAATGCATCAAGAATTTGACTTCCCAAATGTCATTGAATTCGCTATTCTTGATTTACGATTGTTTAAATAAACGGAAGAAAAAGTTTGAAAGCGTACAATTGACTGTACAAAAATGATATTACACTCTGTTAATCGCACGCTAAAAATACACCTTAGCGTACACATATAGACTCCAATTTAGACAATTTGTCACACTTATTGTCTGTATATATAGACAATAGCCCACAGAAATGGTTATCAGAATCTTAATTAAAACGTTTATAAAAAGATTTTTTTAGTACACAATTAACGAAAACACATCAAAGTTATCTTTTTGTGTATCATCATCAGTTAATAACTATGCTTATCTGGACCAAGACAATTACATTTCCATATTAATAACTTTGAAATTGTTATCTTGAAAGAAGAAATGCCGTATTAGGTTACCTCAATAACCATCAATATCTCATTATTCTTGATGTTGGCCATGTCAGCAAAGTCTTGTAGCATTGTCTGCTTCACATTAAAGTTCTGCACGCAAGAAAATGGCCATCTGATCATAGAAAACATGTTTGCCTTGCTCGTTGAGGGACAAAATCAGCTTTTGTTTATGATCTTCGTAGAGAGTTACTTTTCGGCATCGTTAGTTACAAAAAACAGCAAAGGTCCCAGGTATTACCTACACATACCAAACACAAGCGTGATGAATAATAGGACCAGGAGGAGAGGATGGACCGTTGTGGGGTTGTATGATGACGAAGAACAGACGAAAGAACTGTTGGAGAGCTTGACGATGGGTTTCTGTGCAAGCTCTTTGGTCGAGTTGCATCGGGTCTCCCGAGGAAGATTGGCGACGTTCTGACCTCTAGCCTGGAGCCAGTCCCGGAACCATAAGATGGAGCAGTCACAATGGTAAGGGTTGTCTAGAAAGAAAAGTCTTACATTAATACAATTTGAGGACAATTTAAAAGGTACCAAGTCTAACCCTATGGGAGTGATCACACCAAAGCATTATTGAATGTTCTCTAATAAAGATGGTATTCCAATGAAAACTTGCATGGCATTAGAGTATAACCGGAGTTCGCTAACTCGCCAATCATGGTCTTGCGCCGTATTTTTCCCAATTCAGTCATAACCCAAAAAATAGGCGGAAGATAGTAGAATTGCCAGATTAAGCACCAGTTTTGCCGCGTTATCGTCAATTTGATGGAGAAAGTGGGTTAAAATAAGGTTCACCCGACATTGGTATTCAATAGTAAGAGATATTTATCTCTCACATGAATTTAGTGAATTTATCGCGTGAAACTTGGTGAACATTTCGGAAATAATTCCTTGGCATGCGGTCAAAACTATCAAAAAAACGAATTTCGGTTCCAAATGTGTTTTTCCCCACTGATTGAAAAAAAAATTTAGCATTAAACTACATTTAAAGTCACAAAATCCCATACAAAATTTCATATATTTTAATAATTGTGTTTGCATGTTTTTGAAAGTCCAGACGGTAAAAACAATTTATCCGCTCTTGGAGTTTTTTTCCAAATTTGTCAGGAGTCTTACATTATGGATGCTAGATATGCTTATCGAATTTTATCCACCTAACTTTCTTTATTTTATACTTATTGTGTTATCTTATTTTCGAAGAGCGTGCCAGATGGACTTGCTATGATCAGAATTTACTCAAAATTTGACAGAAATCTGTTAGTTTCTTGTGGAGATGGAATAGTAAATTCCATCCCTCTAGCTCAAAATATTTTTATCACAAACAGACATACGGAATTTTTCTAGAAGTGTGTTTTTTAAACTCCAGCTGGTCTCAAACGAAGACTCATTAGAATATTAAGTTCTAATTTTTTATGATTTTTGTATTTGCTCTATGCTTCATATATGAGAAAGTAAAAAAGAAAGATTATTTTTATAGCTTCTAAATTTCTCTAGACGATTTTCAAACTATACCAAGATCTACAAACTGCATTATGTATAAGAATGTCAAAAATTTTATATTGACGTTGATCGTAAAAATAAACAAGTACCCGGTTTAGTATTATTCCTAAAAAATGGCCTCTCACGATTTCCTAATAATGTGATACACATTGAAAACACGACTTGCAAATTCCTTATATTACAAAAATATAGTTCAAATCAACACTATCCGTTCACTGGAAATGGTTAATATCAAATAGGAAAACAAATCCATGAACTTTAAAAAATCGTGTCGATAAAAGGAGTTAAATATTAATTATTAAACATTGATAAGAAATGTATTCATTAACCAAACTTATTATTTCCAAATTTTCAATTACAAATTTCACAGAAATTTTTTCTAAAATATATTTCATTAGAATGCGAAGTTTTATAGATGAAAGAAAAATGTTTTATTATAATAGGAATTCAAACGTTTTCATTTTCTTTTATAACAGGAATAAATATATTTGTAGACCATGGATTAAAATATTTTTAAAAATTTATTAAAGTTAGAAGAAAACTTGAACCACAGCTATAATGATTACGAAAAAGATATTACGGTCTTAAAGAAAAAATTTTTTGTGATAATATTTTCACAAGTTCTAGACTAAGAAATCTGAAATATGTCTTATAATTAATTGCGGATCCTGGAATTTCTAATTTAACTTTAAAAAAATCGTTCCAAATTGCATATCCTTATATTTCAAAGCATATCTGTGACAAATTTGATAGTTTCAGCTTTAATGACTAGTGCTATAAGGCTTCAGACAAACACATCTGCATTCGGTTTTATTATTAAAAAGAATTATTTGAAACGTTGAAACTTTTCAACATTTACACGGTTAAACAAATACGATAATGCAAACAAATACATGCATATAAACAGGCAGATTAACAAATGCTGTTAAACTAATGGAATTATTCAATGAAATCAAATGCTAGAGAAGGCAGTACTATAACATATTGTTAATATTAGTTGATGTAACATTTATTTAGTTTCTTGCTGCTTGTTATGGCTCTTTACATGAGTCCATAGATTCTAAACTCGACTGAAAGTCTGCAAATAGTTAAACCAACAATGGTATTTTATAAAATAATATGAATCTGGAAGTTTCGAGGGTATGTTTGGATTTAATCTAAATCTGCGTTTCTATTTTATTACTATTGCATAAATTTTATTATTTTGCATATTAGAGACACTTGAAAAGAAAAACAGATTAAGGCTTTAAAGCAAACAAATGCACAGACAGGGTATCTCAAAAATCTTAACCGGTAACTTTTATTCCTTAAATATTGATCATAGACATATACTGTAAGTTGCAAAGTTCTTTAAAAAAATAAAAATTTATAAAATCGATTAAAATTCTCAAAGGATTAAACTTTTAAAAACTGCAAGATTTAAATTTTCAGGCTAACCCTGTGCAAAAAATTTCCCAGGGAGTAAAATATGTTCCATAATGCAGAATAAATTCATGTACAAACATTTCAGCATTTTGTCACAAATACATCAACGCTATAAAATATATAAATACTGACTTCAACAAATTTTCTATACCTGCATATGAATTCTCAAAGAAGAAAAATCGTGCCTGATTTTCTTGTTTTAAGGCCGCACACAAATTAACAAAGAAAGTAATAATTAAATAAATAAAAATACAAATTTAGTTAAAGTAAAAAATAATTTTGCTATTCATTGGTTCAAAAGTATTAAAACATGTAGAAATAATAAATTAAAGGAAATACTACATTAAGGTTTTTCTAGTTACAAGATCTTTGAATGTGTTATTTTTAAGTTTCATTCTTTAATTCATAATGTGAAATTTTGAACTATTTTTTCACAAAATACAGATTGAAAAATGTGTATTAAACTAAAATTATGAAGCATATTTTATTTCTTTGTCATGTATTCCTGCGGCACTTTATTTGCACTGAAGCTATAAATATTTGCATTTTAATTTTTGATTGACTCTTCACCAACTTAATTTCAATATATCTTTGAGAATTTTTATGATAAAATTCTAAAATTTTGTATATGACCTTCTTGGAGGATTTGCATATTTTCTTTGACCGGAAAAAGTTTTGGTCCTGGATATATATAAAAATTTAAATTTCGAATTTGTTAAAATTTAATAGCCTAAACATTATAATCGACTTCATAACTTTTTAAAACTTTAATTTACACAGATTTGCAATTTACAGAATACGTCTATGATTACCATTTAAGGAATAAAAGCGGATGTCAAGATTTTACACCACGTTTAATACAACAAATGCATTTGCATTATCGAATTATTTACTGATACTCTGCTAGACACACAATGTCTCCCCAGATATTATCGTTGTTAACATTACATAACTAAAGTAAACTATAATTTTCCTTTATTTCTATGAGCAATAAAGATTTAGATTTGCTTTTTAGCAAATCTAAATCTTTCGTCTGAAGTGCAGGTTAAGTTTAAAAAAAAACTAACAAATCACATCAGTAAAACAAATCAAAATGATCATACCATGGTATTTCCTTTATTTTAAGCAAAATTTATACTTTTGATTGATTAAAGATATTTTTTACTGCATGCTTATTTTAAGTACCCGAAAAAACGGTTTCTCTCTTTGAACGACGATAAAAAACTCATTATAGCTTCAGAAGACAATTTATTATAAAATAAGTATAAATAACTAATATTCAGAGTCACTGCAACAACTGCTTACTTTTAATAATTTTTATTTTGAAAATTGCATCTCATTATAAATTGACTACCGACTGCGTAACCAGTGAATTTGACTTCGCAATCTAAAAATGCGCAAATTTATTTTAAGCGCCGTCACGAATTAATTCACTAATATCAAAGAAAGTTATTTTTTATTTTAGAAAATATCCTCTCTTAGAACTCAACCTCTTATTATCATCATCTCGACTTTTATTTTTCAAAAGATTAGCTAATATTTTTTTCGAATTAAACTATAGAAACTTATAAATGTCGCAACTTTATCTAAGAGATTTTCTTGATACTTCTTTTGATTGTAGTTTTAGAGCTTTTGATTAAAAAACCGCAAATGGAACTTTTTTTCTATTTTACTTGTGAATATACAGAATATTACTCAAGATTATAGCTCTGAGCACATTTATTACGTCTAGACATAGTAATGTGCTGATAAAGAACTCCCATTTCCAACTTCCCCAAATGTTTCCTTATCATTGTCAAAAGTAATGATCTAATATCTTTTAACGCTTTTGTGCGCATTAAGCCATTTTATTTTGAATTATTTTAAAATAATATTACACAATTAACTGAAAAATCTTGAACTCAGAGAAGATTAATTTTATGTAACCAAGCATATTTCTTAATTTTTTTTCTTCTGATGGAATTGTCCGCAATATTTGCGGAATAAAAATTTAATAGATGAGTAATCTACTACAATTTTGGATATTTATTTGTGTAATAAACGTATCACGCTGAAATTGAATATCTACTTAGTGAAACTTGGAAGCATGTGAAATATTTATTATGCAATAGTAAATAATATTCATATTCTGATTATATTCATCTGCTGTTGAAAAAACATATATGCTGCTTGTATGCAATGCCTCTTCACAGCATTTATGCTTTCTCGTGGAAAAAAGAGTGTTGTAAATAAATAAAAAAAAATAAACCTTAAAATTTTAAAGCATTCGATTACGTTAAAAACACTGGTCATCGACCACATTGGCGAATTTTTTTTATTATTTCTTATATCTCTGGCTTTTCACCTTCCAAAACAGTCTAAGCTGACCAAGTTTCGTGGCCATCGGATGAACGGTTTAAGAAGGCATAAGAGACAGACAATTATTTATTTTTATTTCTATAGACAGATATAGATGATGTTGTGATTGAAATTGTGGTTTTGTAAGGAATTTCAATCCGACGTTAAAAAGCATTTTGAATACATGTTCGATATTTTTATTGTATTACTAACCCCAAGACTCTCCTGTGCTGAGTTAAAATTTGAGAACTTGTGATGTTCACAATTTAGTACAAGGGAGAAGAGTGCAGGGTGGGCATATCGGATAATCCCCCCCTCAGGTTTAGACATATTTCTCAATAAA
The DNA here is from genome assembly GCA_026543055.1 of Argiope trifasciata. NCBI lineage: Eukaryota > Metazoa > Arthropoda > Arachnida > Araneae > Araneidae > Argiope > Argiope trifasciata. Next base: position 567,978 of record JAPMOQ010001578.1, on the reverse strand, counting down.
GGAAATCAATGAAATTGTATACAACTGCTGTTTCAAAATTCTTAACAGAACATGCTTCCTTTATGTAGTTTAAACGTTAAAAATCATTCAAAATGTTAATCATTCGAAAAGGTTCTTCAAAAATATAATCCAAAGGTCAACCTTCAAGGTCAAATAAATAAGTTTCGCTTTAAAAGAATCTTTAGTGGAAAATAGGGAAACATGACATCAAAGGAGATTCGGCTTCAGATAATTTTCGAATAACGAAGCCTTTATAACACTTCTATCTTTAAATGTTGCATTAGAAAGGATTTCCATTCTAGCCTGAAATTCCTTTGCAAATGTCAGCATGTTTATGAGTTTGGATGCTCGTAAGTAAATTTTTCATTCATTTCCGGATTTGAACTCAATAATATTACAGGATGAATTAAAATATTTTTAAACTTTCAGTATACTTCAATATTTAAATTTCGTAATTGTTTGCAATATCTGAATTCTAAATGGTAACACAGAAAAAACAGAGAACACAGAAAGGTAACACAGAAAAAAAAAGAGAAATTTGAATTTTGTCAATTAGATACTACTAAGAAAACTTCCGAATACAACATTTTATACGAACTTTTTTTCATTTATTAATATGATTTAAAAGAAGATCTTCTATTTATCATGATTTCTTAACAACATAATAAATCATGTTTCTTTCATCTAAAATGTCCAATTTCTCTTCATTGATTTATTACATATCGGATAATTACTTAATGTTATTTTAGTTGCCTATCATAACTACAAAAACTGCTGTATGAAAGATAGCTGCAGGAATAATAAGGAAGGATAAAAATAAAGGTAATTTTTTCTCTTACTTATTTGAAATTTCTAAAAGTTTTACAAATCTTTCCTTGAATTTTTAGAAAGCAATAGAAAATCCTTGTTTTATTTTAATGTAATACTCTTTTTGACGTGTAGAAATGTAAGAAATACGGATATTTAAGACTGAACAAATTGAATGTCGTTTTGAACACTTAAAGGAAAACTTTAATATTAAGTTATTTGCAAAGCTAAATTATTCGAAAGAGCCTTGTTTGAAGTGCAGGACTGTAAATGAAATAGATTTTCTGCTCGAAGAACTTTGCATCCAAACTTTGCCACCAGCACAATCATCTTGGTTGAGCTTGTGGCGATAAAATGAAGGACATGGTGAGTATATGGTCCACATTTTATTGTTCTCAATGCTTGTCTTTGGAAAGAAATTCACTAATATATTATGCCGAATGGAATGCTTTTTTAATGTCTATTTCGTACATTCAATATCTACTATATAATGCAAGAGCATCTAATCTCCCTTTTGTTCACCTGTGTTGATTTTTTGTGTTTGATTTTTTGCATTTTTCCATGTGTTCATCCAACATGATAAATCATGTTTCTTTCAACTAAAATTTGCAATTTGACTTCATTGATTATTAATTAATGCTATTTTAACTACCCATCATAACTACGAAAATTGCAAGATTAAAGAAAGCTGCAGGAGTAATAAGGAAGGATAAAAATAAAGGTAAATTATTTTTTTTTCGTAATTATTTAAAATTTCATAATTTTTTTTTTACAAATCTTTCCTTGAATTTTTAGAAGGCAATAGAAAATTCCTTGTTCCATTTTAATGTTATACTCTTTTTGACTTGTAGAAATGTAAGGAATATAGATATTTAAGACAGGACATATTGTATGCCGTTTTAAACGCTTAAAGGAACACTTTAATACCAAATTATCTGCGAAGCTAAAAGTAATGTTACATAGAGCCTTGTTTCAGTTACCTTAAATGTGTAGCTTCAATTTAATTCTTAATTTCCTTTTTTTCTAATCAAATTCAACATTTAATGTTGCTTAAGTAAAATAAAATGATCTCCAAATATGAGTAAATGCTACTGAATGAGCAAAGCATATAATACTTTTTAAAATTTGACTTTAACTCCTCCCGTTTGAGACAGAATCCTATCTTCATCCATGTAGACATATAAAAAATGCAGTTTTTTTTTTCAGCAAATATTTTTACTTTGAATTTTATTCTGTAGCTCTCGAAATAATAAATTCATATTAAATTTGAAAATTAATATAACCCTCAAATACAATAGATTCACTTTTATACATTTTCTTTCTTATTAATACAGTGTTATGAATAATTTTATATACAGCAGATAAATGAAAACGTAATAAATAGTTATGAAACAAATGAAATCAAAGTAAGTAGCTTCAATACATGAATTTGATTATCCATTCATATGAAATTCGAGACGTCTATATTAGTTCATTCTTTATATGCTTATTCAAGATGTATATTTAAATCAAATCAAATCCTACGAATTATTTTCTAACTTTATTCATTAGAAAATCGAAATACAAAAAGTTGCGAACTTATTTGACTGCATTGTGAAAATGAAACTTGACTTCCTCTTGCTTTTATAGATTAAAATAATAGAAAATCCATTAATAGTTTGCGAGCTACAAAACTCGAAATTAAATTCTCTAGAAATATTATTTCACATATTGAGAAATAGAATGAAATATTTAGTGAGAACTCCAGGAAAATTAATTAAAATTTTTGTTTCGACGCCAAGAAAATATTAATTTGTTTGTAGCGTTGCTATCTTTAATGGCTGAAATTTAAAAGAATGATTTATTTATCTCTGAAACTCAAATTAAAAATTTTAAATTTAACTTTGTATCATTAATTAAAAGTTGTTAATGATTTATGGAAAAATTTACTTTTGGCAGTATTTAAAGAGTAGTATTGTATAATATATATTCATTGGTTATTAATTTCAGTAAAATATGAGTTTTGAAAATCGTTCGATGCGGCGATATTTTCATTTTAATCAAAAACAAAAAACTGATGAGAAAAGGAATTTCTATAAAGCAATATTTTAAACAGATATTTCACCCTCAAAAATTTGATATTTATATATATTCAGGCTGACCATTTCTGAGTATTTAGATGGTATTTATTAAAACAGTCAATTAAAATCGACGCTTTATCTAAAGTTTTAATGCTTTTAAATTTCTAATGTCCGAAATATACTTATTAGATGTCCTTCTTTTTAATGTGCTTTAGCTTGAATTCATGCTGCTAGATTTTATTTTGTTAGTCTGAAATCGTGAAAATTAATGACGCATAATATTTGTCTTAATAAATATAACAGAGCTTAAATAGAATATAGAATTAACTAACTAATAATTAGCTGAATTTTAAATAGCATTACGGTTGAGTATTTAAGAAAAATTGTATACTAAACTGTTTTACAAAATAATTATGCTTTGAATTTTCTTACCTGCATTTAGAATAGCAATTATGGTTGCTGCCTCATTTAGAGTATCAAGATAAAAAATATTTTTTAATGTATTAAAGAAAATACTTTTCTGCAATGAAATTAGAATCGCTTAAAAGCTAGTTATTTAAGTGGTGTAAAAATGGGTTTATGCTATGAAATTATTGAAAAAAATTTTAAAACAATTCATTTAATTAAAATTTTAAAATTATATCCAATGAAAACTCTTTACGAGGATTTGGTAACCTAGTCCCAAAATTTTCTTTCTGTATGCATTTTGCAATTGACTGATACCATGCCGACATAAAACCATTAGTATTTTTATGTCTCTTCCACTAATAACAATTATTCATTCATAAGATTCTAATTGCTTTAAAATGTAAGATGATTAAATTTCCAATTATAATTCATCGCAATCCAATTTACTTAATTCGTGTTTACTTAAAACTATATTATATTATTTGAGAATGCGTTTCCTGTCTAGATAAACATTAGAAAAGCTAATATCCTGAAAAACTGAGTTATTTGATTTATCCAATTATTCACTTTGCTGTCTTTTGAAAAATTGGCATTTTTATATCAAATCCTGTCTCTTAACAGATTATCTATAATTCATCTTTACAGAAAATCATTAATCTCAACTTACTTTTTCCGTACTGTAACCTGAAGAAAAATAAATACAAAAAACTCTCCTAGCCCTTTTACTACATAAAAAATCAATAGAACTTGAATTAACATTAACCATTCTGTGTAGAAATTATAATATTAATAATTTCAATACATTTCAATCAACTATTTTAAATTATTGGTTAACTGTAATTGGAGATGTGGGTTTCCTCACGCTGCCGGAGATATGGAATTAAAATGACTCTATTGTTATTTTTCTTTTTTGTCTTTTGTAACATTCATTGGGATTAATTTAGAAATACGATACATTCCGGGAATTTTGTAATTACCAAAAAATATTAAATGGTAGAATAATATCATAAGAAATCTAAACATTTTTATGACTATTTTCTTCGTTTAGACGTTACAGAATAATGCTAATGTTATTAATTGTTGGATTAAAAAAATAAAATGAAGAATGCAATATTTTAAAATGAGATCTACTAATGTAAATTTCAAGTTATGATGTCAGAACATTGTTTTTAAATTATTGTTTGTCTTAAATAATTTAATTCATTAACCAGTATAAAACAATCACGAGACTTCTCTATCGGTATATATTACACACATATGTACATAGAAACAAATTTTAAACTTTCTTCAATTTTTCCAGCTCGACCGATTTTTTCCCCATCGTTTTTCTAACTATCGACGCATGCGTAATCTGATAGTCTAGTTATCTTTACAAACATGTTTAAACTGGTTAATGACTTAAATTACTTAAGACATTTCATAGGAATTCAGAGAATGTATGATTTGGAAATCCAGTTGTAACTCTAGATGGCGATAAATCTCTATTTGTGACAACATTTTGCATTATTTTCTAAAAAAACTTATTTTATTTATTTGAAATTATCACCGAGCCAACAATCTTTACTAATTAAACAAACAACATTTCAACGTTTTTTTCATTTAAAAAAAACCCTCTGCGTGATTAGGCAATAACACCGTGATTTCCAAGAAAAAAAAATTACAACAGAAGAAGATAAATATCTCAAAACTATACTGTTAAAGCTAACTCCAAAATAAAAATCGAGATATATCACCACGTTGTTTCCTTCGTATTTTGAGGCTTAATATTTTTTACCTTCAAATCGCTTCAACAATTTGTTTCTTCAAGCCAAAACAACTGCATGTTCTTACATGATAATATTTTAAATTAATTTTTAAGAATACTTAATTATCTTTTTTGAATTGTTGAAAATAAAAGCAGTTACAAAGAAAATCAATGACTACATAAATTGCAACTGAAACTTTGAAAAAGAATTAGTCGATCTCGAGCACGTGTATGTACACGACTTCGACTTTTACCAACTACTTCAATAACAGCGTGAAGTTACTGAGGTTATGATTGCATTCAAGGGCAAAATACCACGTGATAAGCAGAGCCAATAAATAGCTTGGAATCGTTTTGAATCCCATCTAAATTTACAGGTTTATTCAATTTCAACCAAGTATCTACAAAAGTTATTAGAAAAATATTCAAGTTTATCTATAAATGTTTATATAAATATTTTGAAAATGAATAATTCAGTTATACACAAAAATACTAATAGTCAAAATACTAATGAAGTTTACTTTAGTTATATTTACGTCTTGTAAATTAAGTCTCGTACCTCGCAATTTTGAATGGCGCTCAGATGACAAGGACGACATCTGAGCTGGCAAACATTCGCCACACCAGCCAGTAAACGGGTGGTCTGGTGGATTTAACGTGCCATAGACCTCTTTACATGACGGTTATTCGGTGCAATTCGGTCTCGAACCTGAAACCCTATGGCTCACGAGCCGAGACGTTATCAACAGGCCATGGCGGTCAATATATTGCTGAAAAAAAAACTCTAAGATAATGAGGAAATGCTTATATTCAAGGATAAAATATCATGTGATAATCAGTGTTGATGAGCAATATGGGGTCATTTGGACATCCTTCTCCATTTGTGGATTATTTTTTTAAATGTAAAAATTTTATGCAAGATTGAAATAACTCTTCTTAGTATATACGGGTATACTTACGCCAGTTTTAAAAAAAGGAAAAAAAACCCGCAATGCAAAATACATAAAAAGGAACAAAAATAAATGAAATAAAAAATCCCTACCCATTTCTTTTAATTCCATTACATAGTTTTTCAGCATTGCATCTCATTAAAGAATGAATTGCCTGTGATTTCGCAGACAAATAGGGAAAAAAATCCCTACACAGTCTCGCGGGTACACTTTACAATGGCAGAAATTAATTAACTCTGAAACTGTAATTTACTTTTCTTTTAATTCGATTTCCCTTCGCCTCTTTGAAGACTAGTCACTAATATCGTTAGCGGTTTCGCAAATAACCTGAAAAACTGGCAACTAAATCGAATTACATCTGCTGGCTTATTAGGAACATTGTTCTAAAGAAAAGTAAAGTAAGCGGTGAGAATTGGCGAGAAATTACTGAGTATATTTAAAGATTAGAAAAAAAAAGTTTATTTTTATATAGTCGCTTTTGGAAACCAGCCATTTTGCTGTGAATATTGCTATAATCAATGTCATATAAATACTTTATCTTTAAATTCATATTAATGAGTAAGTCAGCAAAGCATCTCTAACAATTAAATGTCTATTTATTTGATTTGAACTTTGAAAAAGTCTTATAGGAAAATAATCGCAAATTAAGCAAAAAAGTTTTTTGAAAAATCTAAGTAATAATAAGGCATATTTATTTTGAAAAATGTTTTATGTAGACCTTTGACAATATACGGTATTTCTCCAAAATTTAGCTTTTATCTAATATAGTTGAAGGGTTTGCTACAAAAAGGAGGTGCCTCTAATTATTTAAGTTTGAAGAAAGTCAATTTCAGGTTCGAGACACAATTCCACCAAAGAATCATCGTGTAATTGGGTCTCTTGCACGTTAAATCTCTGTCGGTCCAAACGCCCTCTCTGTGGTGTGGTGTGGATAGAGGAACCATTTTTTATTTTCCCATTTATTTAAGAAAAAGCCATTTGTTATTTTCCCATTGAGACACGTAATATTTTTAAAGTACGCAGGCCCTTCTATTGCGCGCAACAGCTGTTCTTACGTGAATGCTGCATTAAGACAGAACAGTCTAATTTGATATTCTGACTTTTAAATTTAAAAACAACGCACATACTAACAGAATTTCTAACTTTTATATATAATATCATACATAAAAATTTTATGCACAAGAAATAATCCTAGACTTAAAATTTGTAAGTGTATTTACCTTCAGTTATTGGTGCCCCTTATACCATGTAATCGCTCATGTACTAATGAAGAATCTCTGTCATCTCATACATATGTATGTATCAAAAGCAACTAATATTTCATTAATATCTGCGCAAAAATGTCTTCACTGTAACATATTTTAGAGTGTACTAAATTTTTTTTCTTGTCCGTTTCGGATCCAGTTTGAAAGAGATTTATCACTGGAGATGAAACTTGAGTTTTATATGAAGATGCCCGTAGAAAATGCTCATTGTTGAAGGCCTATTGTAATGACAATAGGCTCTCAGCTATCGTGAAATCGGGACTACACATCAAAAAGTTCTTTTGTCCACTTGGTGGGTAAAGTGACATTTTCTATAAGCTCCTTCCTCAAGGGGAAAACAATAAATTATACGAAATGCAGATGTCAACTGGAAAAAAACCCGTCTAGAATTAAAGAACGGAGAGGCGTTTTTTTCTTCATCATGACAACGCTAGACCACATACTGCTTTAGTCATAAAAGAGAAGCTCTTATAATTTGATTGGGGTGTCAGATTATCACTATGATTATTAGAATACTATTTGATTATCACTTCTTTCTGTCCTTAAAAATTATCTCCGTGATAAGCGCTTTAAATACATCAGCGGAATAAAAGCGCACCTCAAGGATTATTTCTTGTCCAAAACAACTTTGGAAAGAAGACATAATGAAGTTTCCTGATAGAAGGTAGAAGGTATTAGCAAAAAGGATTTTATATAACGAAATAAATATATTAAATAGTAAATACTGTGTATTCGTTTCATATTGAAAGTAAGGGAGAAATTTATGGGACACCCTAATAAAGTTCAAACCTGGCTCTCTCGACCGTATTGTCAGGCAAATAATAAAAAATTTCGTTATTCATTTTTTAAACTTTTATTTAGCTTGTCTCATTCTTTAAGCACACATACAAAAATCGAAAGGTAATCCAAAATGCAACTCTACCATCACGCAAACGGTCACAAAATACACGTATTTCAAATTTCAGGCCATTATATGACCTAACAAATGACCGGCTGTCTCCATAAAACGTCCCCTGATTGGATTCGACCGCTTGGATATCCGTCTGCAACCCCTGGTCACGTCCACTTTAATGCAGTGGTGTATCTGGCATTTGCCAGGAATTATATACAGTCTGAGTAGTTAAATGAATATGGCAATAGTTCGCAAAGTTTTCCCGGCTGTAATATCACTGAGAGAAGTGCCATTAATAAGGCTATTTCTGTGGGTTGTTTCATATCCATCCACAAATATACTGGGAAAAGAAAATAGGATAAAAATAATACTTAGAATATTATTGCATTCAAGAGAAATAATCAATCAGAAAAAGCTTTTAGAATAAGATCATTTCTTGGTATTTTATTACAATAGAATTAAGCAGATAGTGCAGAATGCATATATCATTTTATATCAGTTTATTTCAAAACTCATTACTGGTGTTGATTGTTAAGAGTAATAGTTAAATGAAAGATAAATTATAATTAAAAAAAATCTTTCCAAGCTTTAGATTTTACAGAGCAAAGAAATTTTTTTCTGAAACTGTATTCATATGTCATTAAATACAAAATTTTGAAAAGGAATGAGCTAATGAGCTAGATACATGGTTTTTTCATTATAAACTTACATAGCTGCTTTGCACAAAAATCACCAAAATGGAAAGGTGATGTTCTGAAAATTTGAAATTCGGCATAATTATTCAAAATCTTCAACCCTTGAATAAATTAGAATTGGTTCATCAGTTTATCAACAGATAACAAATTTGTCACGAATTTGTTTGTAACTCCTATTCTTCTACCCTTGTCATATGAAAGCAGTGAATGAGAAGTTGAATAAGCTAAAGAAATGACATAGGTAAATGCCACCTGCTTCCTAGCTTAGGCACGTCTACCTCTTGCTCTGGTCACCCTGGGTTCTTGTCATGGTTTGGGCATGTTTGTTCTTCCCTTGTGCTCTAACTGTCAGATGTCTCCCCCTCCCCCCTGCAAAAAAGTGTCATGCACCGAATGTGTGTGTGTATCGTCTTCATTTGAGCTAGAAGTCATACTTTTGCCTTCGGGTGCTCAGGTGTCTTTACCCTCAAAAACCACTGTATCCCCTTCCAGATTTAACACGGTCTTAACACTTTAACACCCCAGTTTTAACACTTTACCTGACATCATCATCATCAGGTAAAGGTCTTTTAGCATTTAATGTTTGATTTCCATCACAATTATGTCTATCCATATAAAGAGATCGTTTGCAATGTTCAAGAAAGCTACAATGGATCCTCAATATATTAGCCAAATTCCTCCAATTTTCTTTAAATGTGATTGATTGAATATCATTGGCGCATGCTCAAATATTCTGACTTAAATGTGTTTGGAGGGCAGAGAGAGTATCGAAAACTCTCAAAAAATGTCCGAGCATTTTCGAAATAATGCATTCGAAAATTACCAGCGATGAAATACCAAAGTCATATTATTTTTCCGACGTGGAGTTCAAATGCTGCTGGAAAGATGGAAAAATGTAATGGCTAGCGTTGGACAGTTCTTTCATTAACATGTTTCTTAATGATTTTTTAAATCAAGTATTAATTTTAGTAAAAAAAACAGTGAGAACATATTCGACATCCCAATAATTATGCGGAGCTTATGTAGCTTTCGATGATAAGGTCTTTCGATTCCTATTCTAATTATAAAGTTGTTAAAATTAAACTGACTGCGTTCAGAAACTGGTTGTAATTTTATTATTATATCAGAATTAAGCAGTATATTTGCTAATTAAACTATTGATCTGAAGTTTCCATTGGTAAAAAAGGTTAAAATCTTGCCATTGGATGACATAATTGCTTAAAATCATGTGCTATTGAATACCTCATTTAATTTCGCTATAAAGGCTATTATGTAGTTTCCAAAGAAATCATTCTCCCCAGTGAACATATCGTTAACCAAGAAAGAGATTTTATCACTTAAGTGAAAAAGTCAGTCATAAATGCAGTTGCATGTCTTATCAGAAGGTTCGAAGAAACTGATTCTCTGGATGCGGCAACGAAAGGAAGACGTCATGCAACGAAGCCAGCAATTGTGGAGATTTTAACGGCTGAAATTTCTGCAAGTTCTTCAAGTGTTAATGTAGGAAGTCGCTCAATAGGAAAAACATTAGATATCCCATGGACATTAATGCACTAAAAATTCTGAATTTACAGTCTTAAAAGATCCAATACCTGCAATATTTTGAACTACAAGATTACTTGGCATATTTTAATTTTACTTTGAGTTTTATAGTGAGTGGGCGAGTTCTTGTATACGAGTATAATAGATAGACGAGATTTATTTTCACTTATGTGGTGCTGTAAACACACACGACTACCTCTTACAGGGTCCCACCAATACTCTTGCCGTAAAACGGCAGCCGCTACATTCCACATAGTCAGAATTCAAGGTAAATCTTTCTTCCAAGATGCCACAGTGAATTATTTCGTAAAGTATATGGTCGCCAATGGCAGATAAAGCAGATTCTTGGAGGACTATACTGTTCTGATGTTAAGGTAAAGAGGCAGTTTGCCTCCCACCATGTTAACACAAGAAAGTGCAATTTTTTATATAGTGAGGCATGTAAAGAATGTGATTGGAGCTCACTTTTTAGATGAACATGACTTCTTGCCTTGCCACTTCTCACTTTTCTAGCCAGCATGGTCACCAAATCTTAGCCTTTGTGGCTTCTGGCTGGGAGGTCTTCTTAAAGATCGTATTTAGCAAGGTATCGTATATAAAGGTGAGCTTGAAGCTCAACATTATATAATACGTCTCCGTCATTCCTACTGAAGTAGCGTGAGCGGAGACTGATAATGCAATGGTATGCTTTCAAAATATTATTGAAGAAAAGGTCGCATACAGCATACAGATATGAGTAACTTTTTTCAGTAATTAAACCAAGTCGTGATTTTATAGTAAATTCGTATCCTAATGCTTTATCTATTGCAACCTTCTCATTTTTTTTACAATTTTATATCGTTATAATTACTTACACCAACCCTACTTCACAGTACATTTAAAATTGGATGATTTATTTCTGAATTAATAGTTTAAGTACGTCCAGCCCATGAATCTTGAATATGTTTTTGAGAATTTGAGTACTGCATTCTATAGTTGGGAATCTGTAATTTCCTTACTTATTCTTTAATCTCATTGTTATATTGTATATTAACCATGGTGCAAAAATATCAAATAATTCTGTTTACAGCAAAATGCTTGGAGTTTTGATAGTTTGGTGAAGAATTTGACAACAGAACAATGAGGAATTTGGAATAATAGCATGATCTCAATTAGAAACGAAGATATCCTAGATAATCTAAATATCCGTCTAGAAAATTCCAGACACTTTTAGCAGACTTAAAAAGATAAGGAGCTTACACGAGGAACTATTTGCTCTTTAGCCTTTTATTTAACGAATTATATTATCAATTTATCAACTTCATTTTTGCACCACTAGTTCAGTTTCCTTTGCAGAATAATCTCAGGGAAACCAAGAAAAAAATGCTATCAACAGAAATAATTGATTTATTATTTAAATAATTTATTTCCTACATTTATTTTATATTAACTTCATGTTATATGAGTTACATTCTCCGTGTTCTTTATAAAACCATCAGCAAAAATAGTCATGAAGATAAAAGCTAGATTTAAATGGTACTTTCAAGTACTGTCAGTAATCAAAGGGTTATATAGTTGATCGCAGAGTGAATTTACTTGCTGTACACTCAGAGTGTCATTATTGTTTTACAAAGAAAGAGTTTCGATGGCGATGATGTACATTTATACAATTGTTCTATAACTTCGACTGTGTTTTTCTTCTTTGTTTCATACATTTAAAGGAATAAAACAGTATTTTCTACAATATATAATGCCGGAGATCTTCAATCGGACAGTTACAGAAAATTTTTTCTAAATACAATTTTGAATTTTACCGAATTATACTATAATAACTAAAAATAAATTATTCCTTCGGTTTTTAAGAAAATCTGGTGCTATAACTTTGCGTCAATCTTGAGATTAACAGGAACCTCCTCTATAATAATAGGAAGCAGTAACATTCAGCTCTTAAATCGGAAAGGTAATAAAAACGATCACAATCTAACTCAAGCACCCTCTTTCAAAGGAAACGGGATATAACAATCTTTCGATCTGCGACTTTTCAAAAAAAAAAAAAAAATATTGCTTCGTCGATGAAGGAAGAGAAATTTATATCGAAGGAAATAACCAAATCTTTAGAAAACAAAGCAAAAGTGGGTATTTTATTGCCTTCAAGTCTTCATCTGCAGTGGCTCCACGAATCAGAAATCACGAAATCCATTTATATTCTTTTTCACCCTCCTTCCCTTTCACCCTCCTTCCCTTTCACCCAAGTTTCCGCCAGAGGCCCCCTTAGGAAACTAGGTGGAGGTGAAGGGTTGGAATTGTGTTTCCGCTTAATCGAAATATTTCTGCTTTGCTGTACATTAAGAAAGAAATGGAGTAAATATTGGAAAACGAAGGGCCATTGTCTTGAAGTGGACTCATGACGGAAACGAGTGCAGTTACAGTGAACCTCAAAAAGAGCGCGAGATTGCCTCGTTTCGAATACGTGCTCCCAACTGTATATGCCGCCGTAATTGAGTTACCCGTTTATTCTTTAGTACTTTAATGGGTATAGCCCTAGGAGTGATTGATAAATCAATGTCTGTTTATACTATGTTCTTTTTTTTATGGAGGGAGTCACTTTCAACACATCACATGACTATAGGCATTACTTTTAAAAACCGAATACAGTTATTTTTCTTTTTAAAAAATGATAAATATTTTAGATATACTTTGAAACATTGCGTTGAAATTCAGGATTTATTTAGTTTTCTATTTAGAGAAAATATTTAAATAAATATATGAATATTCTGATATCTATCTTTGACTTAATTCAGTTTAATTACATAAATGTCCCGTGTAAAGCAAAAATAGAGCTATTTTGGGATGGATCATGTAATTTTGAGCCCCGGTCAGATAACTAGGACTACACCTGAACTGGCACCCCTCTCCGCCCCCACCAACAAGAGTACGTTTGGTTTGACAGATTTATCTTGCAATAGAGCCTCTTAAACCACGGTTCTTCAGTGGAATCGGGTCTAGAACCTGAAACCCTATGGTTCACATGCTGAGACCTTAAAACCAGGCCATGGAGGCCCACAGTCAGTCTTTAAGTGATATATTAATACATAGAATAGAACTTTTACGTATGGAAGAAAAAAAAACAGATCAATTGGTAATGTAACTTATTTATTCCGTCGTCATCTGAAAATAAAATACTATTGTTAGGAAATTTCGGCGTTGGGTTTTAAATTTCCAAGTTCTTTTGCCTCTCGTACAAAATTCTACATACAATTTGAACCTGCTATTGTGTTTCTTTAAATAAATCCTTCCATTTGATATTAATCATAGTTATTTATCGCTGTCGTATCTGACATTTATTTGGCCCGATATGCACATACAAGAATTGACATATGACATAAAAACGCATCATTATGTCTGTAAGGCTGCCCGGTTTGGTGGCAGTCTCAGGGCCTCTAATGACCGACTTCGTATATCCATCATATTGTAAACAGTTCATATGTTTCATTTTGTTTCCTCTTCATAAATTATGTTTAAATTAAGCTGTTTCCTTTTGTCGGACCCAATCTTTGGAGACTTTTATTTGTCAGCAATTATACTGGAGTGGCTCATATGTCAAACGGCTGAATAACCAGACATTGTATACTGTATCTCTTTAACAAATGAAGGTCACCGTGGCCTGGTAGTATGGTCTCAGGTTCGAGGCCCGATTCCACTGAAGAACCGTATAAGTATGTTTGGTGCACGTTAAATCCGTCGGGGCCAAACTTCCGCCCACGCGTTGTGTGGAAGTTTGAAGAGGGTTTTTTTTTTTCAAATACATGAAACAAAAATCAAAATTTTTCAATTCATAAAAAATTTAAATGACTTTGATTGTTCGATCACTTAGTGTACATATAAAATTTATAAAATATATCTCTGGTATTACCAAAATTTGAACTATCCTAATGAATTATTCTTTTGTGATATAAAAATATATGAAGCAAAATTCATCCTTTTTTAACTTGCAATAAGTTTTAAAATTGTTTTAGTTGTGTATCCACCTGGTACACATTTAATTTCAAAAACGCTCTTTAATAATTTCCGTCTCTGGTATTATAATGAATCGAACCTTCCTAATGAATTCCTCTTTTGTGACATAAAAAATCCCCCAACCCCCCTTAAAAAATCAGCATTTCAGATCTGTAACATTTAACTGCACGCAACAAAATGGAACAAGTCATCTCCTGCATCGAATTTAGCATAAATTAGATAATTTTTATTCGAAAAAGGGGATAAAAAATAACTATAAATTGAGAACTTCCCCTCTTTTCCGATGCAAGATTTTCTCTCTCTTTTTTGAAGATAGCAGAGTTGAATCATTCCAAAATGAAATAATAACCAGAAGCAACCAAAAAACAATGTCAGATGAAAGTTCTCCCACTAATTAACTGCAACCGATGTTTTTGTGTCACTTTCTGGCGGGTTTTCCACTCCAAACTCATGACTGTTGGAAGCCGGTCTTCCAATCTATCGATTTCCTGTAATGTGAGCAAAGTTTCTCAACTAGCTGTTCCTTCTTTTTGCTTTTAGGGTTTAGCCACGCCAATGCTTGGCTGTTGTGTTTGTTTTCTTTCTTCGTTTTCTCCGTCTTCTTCTATTTTTCTTTAATTCTTCAATGGCGTTTCCACCAAAAAGCGCTTATAAAATTGAACTACAGATTTAAAACAAGCCGTTGTTTTGGAATGATTTTTTTCTGTCTTTCTTTCATTTCAACCGCAATGTTTTTCGGAATTCTTTCCTTTATTTATTTATTTTTCAAAACGCATAAATTGATAATAAAAAGAAAAAGCAATGAATCGAGATTCTTTAGATAAAAATGTAAATCTAATACGATAGAGGAAGAAAGGACGATATTGGATATGATTTGTTTTAGTGGGAAAACAACAAAAAAAAGTAGTACATCATAGTTACGGTTTAGTTAAGGAATTAAATTGGTATCAGAGTAACTTTTTCCTTAGCATTATTGAAAATCATTTTAATGAAAAACACAGCATCTGATAGATTTGTATCTTGAGATAAATTATGGAAGAAACCTATAATCCTTCAATATATTTTTGTTAAGAAATACTTCTTTCGAATATTAATACATATCTTTTGTTAACTATCAATTCAATAATAGCTAACTAAAAAATCTTTATCTGTTACTTTTATCATTTCTACTCAGCCAGTTTAAAGAAATGCATTCATTTCAAAACGCAATTATAAAGAGCGGTCACTCAAACTTTCTTGCACATTTTCTAAAAAAGATATTGTACTAGATGAAGGCTTGCGTATAATAGTTTCGAAATATTTAACTTTCTCATAAATTTAGTATATTTCTGACTCCATCGTGTCATACTTGGCAGGATATTTGGCAAAAAAATCTAAAGAATACATTTAAGAATATGTAGCGATTGGAGGAAGGCGAGGATCGAGCCTGCAGCGTTAGAGTTCGTAGCCGCGTAACAAAACCACTAGACAAAAGTTATCACTCGAATCCAGAGATTGTTACATGGCTTATTTAAAATAAGCTGCATTACAGTTTTGTGTATAGTGTTAACCGTTTTGATTAAATTTCTTTAAAATTTACTACACATTTTCCTATTTCGCAAAATATATATTTTCAAATAAATCTGTTGTATTTATTGTATTTTGTAGTATAATTGGCAATACACCTAAAATCCACAATTTTAAATAATTTTTTTAAATTTCATTTTTTCAAAAAATTTTTATCCAACGTAGTCATATATCTTAATTTCAGATTCGTTTCCCATGTATTGTTTTGACACATTTGTAGAAAAAAATCTTCTATATATATCTAGCTATTCGAGGGGTTAAGTCAATAATAATCTACTTACTCCTGATATGTTCAATATATTTTATATTACCAAGTTTTTTTTTCTTTCTAACCATCCTAGGTACGCAAGTCCAGTTAAACCTTGAACTTTGTATAAAGGGGTAATTAAAAAAAGAGGTTACTGGGCAAAGGATGTCTCATTAACAATAGACATAGCAAACAAGTGGTAATTAAGATACATATGTAGCTGTCACCTTCCTATACAATCACCAAACCTGTTGAGGCATTTATCACACCGCTGGACCCATTTGTTTAACAAGTCTTGAAAATAATCAGGTCCCTTGCTATTGAGCCAGTTCTCGGCACTTTTTTTGAACATCGCCGTCTGATATGAACCTTGTGTTGGATAAGTTTTTCTTCAATGACGGGAAAAGGAAATAGTCACTGGGAACCCGTATGGGGAAGGGGGTGACTCAAGATCTCCTACTTAAATGTTGCGAATAGTGCACTAGATGCGCTCACAGATTTTTTTTAAAAAATAGATTCCAAGTTTCCACCAGAGGGTGCCTTTTCCGAAAAAACATTATATTTAACACAATAAAAGGCCATTGCGAAATGCGGAAACAATAATAACAGTCCAGAACAGGAATTACGAGCATGAAATAAAAAGAAACTGAAAATCTGGAAACTCCATATAGCTTCATGTGTCAAGTGTTACAATTGATCAATGACGGCATCGAACATATTGACCTTGGATTTGAAATCTTGCATGGGAAAGAGGGGGGTCACATGGAGCAACTTTTCCTGCATCGTCCTGGAAACGACTGACAACTGCTCATCTTGAGCAATTTCATCCTAATCTGATCTTGTTTCTGCAAAAAGAACCCATCTTTTTTTCTTTCTTTGAAACCACTTATTGTTATTTTCCCCCCTTATCTTTACTTAATAAAGGTTCGATGGCAAGGTTACCAGAAACGAGACGAAAAAGTGTTAATATTGTTTCTGTATTCCATTTTGATTGTTTACTGAGCTAATTTTTTTTTTTTTTTTTCGAAATAGGCACACCCTGATGGACATTTTGGAACTGAACATTTTTTAACAGAATTCCATGAGAGAAATTAGTGTATATATGTTCCAAATTTTGTTGTAATCCGCTCACTCGCTTGCTTTAAAAGATGTTGTGTATAGAGGAAGTTTAAGGCATGCAACTACGTTCGAAGGAAATTTTTTGAAATATTGAATTTTTTAGAAACTATTTAAAACTATGGTTTTAGACATGTTGTAATTATACAAAATGCTATAAATACAAAAAATTATTTAAAAATATAATATATTTTGAGATATACGGAAGTTTGAAGTAAATTTTAATGAAATTGAACCAAAACGGTTAACTACACAAAATTGCAATGCAGCAATCTTATTTTTCTTTCTACACAAGTTGTCTAATATAATGATGAATAAAATAAATCGAAATCTAAGAAATCTTTTAAGGTGCAAAGAAGTTATGGTTAAAAATATACGTATATATGCAATTTTTCTATAAATTTACTATTTAATTTTTTTAAAACCACTCATAAATAAAAACACTTCACTATCAATAAAACTTTAGGTTCATTATATTGCCCATATTATTTAAAACACACCCTGAAATGTTTACATAAATACCTCTATTAGGTTTTGTAATATTATTTTATCGGTGGAGATTTGCATGAAAATTAAAATTTAGTGAAAATTGAAGACAGATTTTAGAAGCAAAATATATTTTACTTAAATTTTCCCTGTATGATAAGTTAGCCTTCCATTTCCTTGAAAAGATAAGCTGTAAAAGAGAAATGTTTGACCTACATGAAAAAAACTATAAAAAATTACCAATGTGATCAATAAGCAGTGTTTTTAACGTAATCGGATACCTTAAAATCTTAAGTTCAATTTTTTTTAAAATTTACAACTTTATTTTTTTATGAAAATGTATAATTGATACGTTAATAACTCTGCATACTTAGATACCAAATAAATTTACTAACGCTTGCTTTCAAAGCTGAAAGATAACGATATTCTAAATATATAAATGTATACTATGATATTTCAAATATGAATTAAATATTTATAAGGATTTTCAAATTCATAAGATATATAATCAGCTTAAAATAGGAAATATCAATGCCCTATCATTCATTTATACAAAGTAAATATTTATTAAGTTTTAAGAAAATTGGGAAAGCGTATATAATTCAGCAAGCACAATAAATCATATACTTAATTTCGTAACAAAGTCCATTATAAAGTACAAGGATCACTGAATATTCACTTCTAAATATTTATTCCACACATCTTATTTTGGATCACATGCATTGGTACCACAGATCTAGGTATCAATGCATAATATAATAAGTATTTTTATTTTATACCATGTATCGAGTATTAAAGAGGAATTTTCAAACAAAAGTATTTATTCTTATTTGAATTTCTTATTCCACATCTCAAATAAAGGTTTATTTTGCATCGCGCTTTGTTAAAGAAACCAATTTCATATTCTAGGTGCAATTTGCTAAGAAGTTAGAAACGTAATATTTCTTGGCGGAAGAATTCTATTTGCATATACGGCTTCTGATTTAGAATCAAAATGTATTTTATAACTTACAAATTAATTTATCAATCCTTTGAATATTAAGAGATGTAGATGGTGAATTTGTAGAATAGGAATGACTTATGACGTTTTGTTATAGCGTCTTTGTCAGAGAATACATTACTTTATTACAAACATGGTATAGTTACTAAATCTGAATTGATGAAAACTCTGTCTTGATTTAAAAAGTGGATGAATATTGCACAATTTATTGATCCCAAATTTTAATATATAAATTCTTATTTCTTCCTAGAATCGTAATATTTTTTTATTACATTATATTATTTTATTTTACAATTTTGTATTACATTATTACATTATTTTATATTACATTACATTATTTTATATTACATCAATTTTTCGAAAGTCCATCAAAATGTTTCTAAATTCTAATTATAATAATTAGTTAAATGGTTATTATAACTATTCAAATGGTAAATTAAAATTTATATCCACATGATGAGTCTGTTAATTATAATTATTATTCAAATTCTAAATATAATAATTAGTAAAATGGTCATAATAATTATTCAAATGGTGAATTAACATTCGTATGCATATCACGAGTATCTGTGATTAACGTTCTAAGCATTACTGATTCATGAAATATAATGATTGTTTAAAATGTCGAAAGTTCATACTTAAATTTGGAATGTCTCGTAAATTTTTATCACAGATATTTTGTATCCACACAATATTCTTTTTAAAATTTTATTCCTGCTTTTCATAATTTTATCTGAAATATTATTTCACTTATTCAAAATATGTATTCATTTCTCAAGTTTAGAGTTATCTAACTAGTATTATTTAGCCAGGCAATACTATTATTATTATTTATTATTATATATTATACCTCTTATTATTGTACCCTCTTTTCCCTCAAGGCAATAAAGAACATGTTTACTTTACCGATAATCTCTTATATTTGCCCCTACTTCAAGCACCCCGTAAGGGATAAATTTTTTTAAAAAAAATATTGTTTTGCAAAACAACATGCTTTCTGAAATATAGTTCATTTGTTAGAAAAAATTCATATATTAATGGAAATTAGTTGATATATTAATGACTTATTTTTGGTACATGAAGAATTCATGAAATAATAAACTATTGCCTAGCAATATGTTTCTAAAATGATTCCGCTTGAAGAACAATAGTATTTTTCAAACAATTGATATTTGTGCTGAAAAGATGAAAATAAGGGAAATTTAAAACTGGGCATTTTCCTCTTTATTTTTGTTAAAAGCCTAAATATCAATAATAAATAAATAAAATTTAATAAATATCCATATAAATTCTTTAAAAATTCAATTCTTACTACCACAAAAGGAGTGTTGGAACCAAGCATTTCTACTCTCATTCGATGAATATTTAAATCTTATTTAAACATATTTATTAAAATATTTAAATTCTGAAATTAGACATTTGCAAAATAATAAAAATAAACAGTTCATGAGAGCTCATCGAAAATCTCATTTCTCAATTTTTATGTTTAATTAGATTTTCTGGTGGATTCCTGGCATAGCGCATGTTCCCTGTAATCTGGGTATCCCGGGTTCGGACACGATTCTTCTTCTTTGTTCTGTCTGTTAGACATGTGAATGTGCCACCCCGCCCCTGGAAAAAGGGGTTGTGCAAGCGAATGTATGTCTCATTTTCATATGAATTAGAAATCAGGTTTCTGCTTTCTGCTTTCAGTTAAGCTGCTCGTTTAAAAAGTAATTAACTGTTTATTTTTGCTTCTACATCAAAGACCTATCAACTGATGTAAGAAAAAACTTTCAATTCGGTTTTTTTATGATTGTTGGTGTCTTTTTAATCTTTTAAAAAATAATATAGTATGAACATAGAAATAACATGATTTGAAAATGACTAATTACATATTTTTTTTCAGCAGTGCTTACATATATGAGCGAAACTGAGAGCTAAAAATCTTTGTTACACGATATATTTCAATTAGTACATACATAAGGGTTTTGTATAATTGCGGTCTTAAAAATTCTTACGAAATTAGGCATTAAAAGAAAATTACACGACACAAAAGTATTTTAAAATTGCTTTTTCTTACCTACATACATGAGGAGTGAGCGAAAAAAAAAGTTTACAAGCAGCAGTATTTGGAAAGTAGAAATTGTGAATTGAAATATTGTAACCCAGCATAGAGATAAATGGCTCCAATAGACCGGTCGTTCGAGCAGATATTGTTAATTTTGAGACCTGATATGGCGACAGTAATGGTAAGACATTCATAGATGGGGTCTCGAACAATGATGGGGCAATGATAAAGGCAATGATAAAATTCATATGGGCTAAGATTGGGGTATCTTTACAAAACTGAGTGAAGTCATCCGACTTAAACATCCTGGATTGCTGACAAATGTGTCATTCTTCAGCATTTAAATGTCCGTCCACATAGAGTTACCAGACTCAGCAATTACTGAAAACATTTAGATGGGAATTTGGAGCCACAACCCACCTCTTCCGATACAGCTCAGATTTGACTCCCAGTGAATATATCCCTTTCCTGGCATTGAGGAAGTACTTATCCTAAGAAGCACTTTTCAACACATTATTAAATTATCAAAGCACTTATTAGACAGCGATGTTCAAAAAAGTTCTAAGGACCATGTGATTACGAAGACGAGTTAAACAAATTGGTCCAATGGTGTGACAGGTTTGGTTATTATGTAGAGAAATGACTATCATACATGTCTCTTAATTAAAATATGTATGCTGTATCTATTATAAATAAAGCATTTCTTTTTCTTGTAGACGTTTTTGGATCATCTCTCGTATAGCAAATAAATGCTAAAGAAACCTTAATTACTACATCAAAACGTAATAGATGACCTTACAAAATATTAATATATTTCTCTACTTTATTTTGAGAAAATAGATGTCATTTATAGGATAAATTTGGAACAAATGCTGTAGAACAAATCCATCCAGAGAACATAATTTCTGCTTTTCAGGCTTTTCATAAAAGTAAAAATTTATTTGAAAGTTATAGTTCTTTTTCATTAAATCTAATAAGCTTACAAATAAACGATTGCGTTTGGTTTAACAAACCAACAGGTAACCAAATACAAGAACAATTTCAGACACCTTTATTCATTTAATATTTAAAAATGAACGTGTCTGCTGAAGTATCTATCCATCCACATAAAATCCATAAAATATAAGATTACTTTTTCTGCTATATCTTTATCAGTGCTTGCTTTATTTTACTATTAATCGATACCCTTTATAGCGAAAGCACTTTAGCATTTACGTGACTGTAAAGCGTAGTCTATTCAGGAATCCCTCTGTGTATGCATTCTGTTTAAAAAAGTTTTTTTTTCTTTACTTCGACTGATATAAAGTATATGAATGGAATACAATGCGTTAAAAATAAATCATAATATGCTTTTCACGTCTAGGGACCTATTCCGCACGTAGGAAGTTTCCAATGAAACACACAACGAAATTCAAAAGAATTCGCACCAGGAATATATTAAGTATTGTTTGTTGGATGTATTATTATGAATAGTGAAAAATGTCTTCAATAAAAAAGCACCGTTGCTTTTTATCTAATGTATTTTGTTTTTTGAGTTTTAAAAAGGAATGAAAGAGTTTTTGGATTATGTGTCCGATTTTCTAAAAGTAAAATGATACAGTTTTAGAACCTAATTTGAATTCGTCTAATGTAAGTATTTAGAATGGATTTCGCTGAATGAAAAGTCAGTTGCTTTTCTATCGTTTTCCAAAGCTGTGATTTTTGAAAGCATTAAATTAGATTTAGATGTTTATTTCAGATTAAGATAAAATATTTTTTGAAAGTATATCATTTTTCGTTTACATTTTGATCTGAAATAAAAAACTTTCAAATTCTATTTTTGATTGAAGCTTCAATTATTTTGCTTCTATAAGAAAGTATTAAATTCATTTCTGCAAGACGATTAACGAAGAAACCGAATAAATATCGATCAAAATATACTGAATAAACGCTATATTATCAATAAGGAAATTAACAATAGGTTTGAAATACATTTCAGAAACTTTAAAATTTAGTTTTGTTTCAGTATATATATATATATATATATATATATATATATATATATATATATATATATATATATATATATAATATTAGTTATTCAGGAGATGTGCAAATATCTTGCTTACAACCTGTACATTAGATGCATAATATTGATAACATTTATTTTTTCATTTTGAAATATACTCTCAATTTCGCATGTAAAAATAAAGTTAGACATGCACATGTTAGAATATTGTAGTCTACAGACTTGCATTTTCAGTTTTTTTCAGGCTTAATTGTACAAAATAAGATCTTTATGTAACAGACCTGTATCTTTTCCATTGACAACTTATGACAACTATTCATTCATTTAGTATCTAAACGTTTTATCATAATGTGAGAGTATGATATTATTTTTGGTTTGAAACTCGTGTACTCTATGAATAACTGAAGCTCGAAATTGCTTAGACAATGAATAACTGAAGATCAAAATCACGTAGGCAATGAATAAAGCATGAATAACAGTATTCATCAACGTCTTTTAATCACATATATTTTTTTTCCTGTTTTTACCAGAATTATAGTATAATTATGCATGCTTATTTGAAAGCAGATGTATTTTTAAAAGACTGATTCAGTACTATTACATCGCAGCTATTATTTTAATGGAATGAAATTTTGGAATGTACTCATAATAACGATTTCAATAAATCATACGCTTATGACCTAAGAACGAGGGAAACGCATTGTAACAAACAATTTATCCTTTAACTAAGAAGTATCACGTCCTTGATACTTGAGGATGACAGCTCTGAGGTATTTGTATAATTATCGTATGGTTAGTTTTATCTATAATATTGTTTTCCGTTCCACTGACACTGACATAATATATCGCCAACATGTATAGTAAGAAATAAGAGTACCTGATCATCAACCTTCGTAGCCATTTGGCTATACAAATTATGGTTCTAGAAACTTCATAAATGTTGTGGTACTTTAGAAAGCAAACAGGAGGGTTTCCGTTTCTTATCATGCAAATTATAAAGGCACGATATTAAGAGTAAAAATTAAACTATTGATTGAACTTTTTGGGTGTTGATCTCCAGATGTTATTGAAGCACATTGTTGTTACATGGATGATTAATAACAAGTTAAAACTTGCGGTTGAAGATTTAGTCACTGTGAATGTGATTTTTTATATCTACGAGTCTTTTACGCAGAATAATGCATTTCCACCATGCATTCATTGAATAGGTTTTATTTTTTTGAATCAGTCATGCTTGAATTAAATTATTTTCTGTTTATTTTAATTCATTTCGATTTGACAGCAGACATGTTAAGGGAAAGAAAACACATATCTACAGAAATATACATAGAGTTCTAAAAATTTTAAAAGATATGTTTTCCATAAATATTGGACCAAAACATTGATTTCTAATTACAAAGTTTCCTTACATAAGGTGACCAGTTGTATACAAACATTTCAGCTTTTGTAGAAGTTGGTAGCAAAATATTTTTAAGAATTAAATAAAAAATTTAATTAATTATAAAAGTGCCATTTAGTAAAATGCTTTTCTTACATTCTCCAAGAAAACCACAATCTGATATTTACCTACAAAATTCCCAAAGATATTATTTTTTAAGAATGTATTGAATTTATTCAGTCAATATAGAAAAAAAACGCCATATGTAAATATTTTTTCTAATAGAACATAATGCATAATCGATTTTATCAATAGGGGAAAGTATTAGAAACACAACATTTTAAATATCTTAGAGAAGTATTGAAAAATAAAGTAAAAAAATAAGGTTATTTTCTCACACATACGAGTTTTCTAAAATAATATCGACATTTTTGATTAAAAAAATCATTAGGGTATGCTAATCCTTGAAGAATAAAGAAAAAGAATAAATTAAATATAAATTCTAAAGACAGGATACTATATATATGCTGAAAAAGAAAATATAATCATAATTTCAAATTATAAACATAGTACCTTAATAGTTTGTGTATTTTTCTAATTATATGATTTTTTTGCAAATCAAATACAACTGACTTGTAATCAGTGTGATCACATATACTTTAATTTTCTAATTCTTCAAAGTCCTACTTCTCAGTTTTTATTGATTATATATTTATTTAATAATTCTTCAAGTAATATTTGTAAAAATATTATTATTATATAACACTAGTTTCAGTGTTGAAGGAATACAAAATAATACAATAAAGATTGGAAAGACACCAACACCTTTTTGAGATTAGGTACTTACCGTGGAGATCAAGTACGTGAAGATTATCAATCACAGATTTAAATGTCTCGTATCTCAATTCTGTTATGGCATTCGAATGCAGATACAACCATTCCACAGATTCGAGGACATCCAGGGAACCTTCTTCTATATCTCGAATGCTGAAAAAATAGATATCTTTAGTTTCAAGAAACGGACAAAAAAAAAAAGCTAAATCAAAATGATAGCTGGAATCGTTTTAAAAAGAAAAGAAAATGAAAATTTTTAATAACACCCATTTTATAATTCATGATTTTGAAATGACTTATGGATTGCAATTGCATTATAATTTATATTCATATTGTATTATGATTTATTGAGCTTCTCAAGAACTGATTTCCTAATTTAAAATATTGAATTTTTTGCTCAACAGCAGTAATTCTGAAATTCCTAATATTTGAGAAAAAAAATAATAATTTATGGAGAATGTCAGCTATTAACAATCTTAAAAATTGTCTGGTTTTATTGACATTCTAAATTTTTAAAGAAATTCAGATGATAAAAATATTTTACAATAATATTTTATATAAAACTAGACTTTATGCAAAAAATATATATACATAAATGAATTTTAACTGGTAGAAACTTCAGATATATCAACTATTATTATATAAATTACAAACATTTTTAACAATCTTTATATAAAAATTACATTATATTATATTATTAAAAATAATTGAGGTTTTATCTTGACTTCAGCTTTAGAAATTTTTGTTCTTTTATATTTAATTCTTGACTGAGTATCAAAAGAAACATTGTTAAATAATTCTAAAGACATGTTTTTAAATATGAGGAAAAGATTTAAATTTCAATAAACACTTACACAAACAAATTATATCTATATTTATCTATATATACAGAGAGAGAGAAAATAATATTGCAGTCACGTGGTTGAAAAGTAGAAACGAAAGTGGAGAAGTGAAATTTACTTCAGATTATTTGCACGGAGTCATAGTTTGTATTTGTGAAAAGCGATGAAAAAAGGACTTTTGTTCAGATCTCGATACGAGGGCAAACTGAATTTTGTGATTTATTTTCAGTAATTTTACTATGAGGTTTTGAATTCTTTTTTACTTTTCAGTAATTTTACTGTGATATTTTGATAAAGATTTTTTTACCCCATACCGATTCAGACAAAAGAATCTTATGAATTTGTGAACTATTTAGAACTTGAGGTGGAACTATTTCCACCTCTTAGTTACAGATGTCGGAATCGCTGAGTTGGAAATTTTGTTAAATGCATATTAAAAATAATTTTTAAAAATTGGATTAAGTAACAAAAATAAACATTTAAAAATGAAGTTTACATCGTCTAATGCAAGATAAAATTAGCTAAGTAATTAGGACTTAAATTTAATCAAAATGTATCTTTGCAAATACATTTGTAATAAAATGTATCTTCAAATACAATCGGTAGATGCAATATTATTTACCCTTAATTGGGGACGTGCGGTGTGTGAAACCGCTAGCAATGGTCTTTTGCTCACCCCTATTCTATTTTTGGTTCAATTGTATGTTTGACCCAGTAGCTTCTTGTTTCGTGACCTTTAATAAATTTGCATTTTTTCAACCAATTTCAGCATATGGTTTGAAAATAATTCAGATATTTCTTTTAGCGCAATCTCTAAGACCGCTCCTCCCCGTTAATGTACCCATGATAAATAAGCCTTAGAAGATGCCACTAAAACTTACGAAAATCAAACGAAATATATCAACCGATTTAATGATCCTATTGCCTAAGTGTGCTACAGACAATTTGCGACACTAAAGACTAAAGACAATAGGACCTATCCAGTGCTAAAGGCATTTTTAAATGAAATAGAAAGGGATTTTAGTGATGAGGATAATTGTGAAGATTTTTTTTCGAGGAAAGATCGTATTCAAATAATTCTGATATATATGTTCGGATATAATTAAATTTTCTAGTGAAAATGTATTTCGAAAAATTTATAAATTATATTAATATACCACGATATTTATATACATAATTTATAGATTAATTTTTATAATAGTTTTTAAATTGTAAATTTAAAATGCCATCTAAAACCTTGTTATGAAATTCAACAAGCCGATAAAAAACAGAAAAAAGGCCAATTTTTCCCTTGGTAATTTTTATTTTTCATATCATTGTTGAATTTTACATTATATTGCTTTCTATATACATTTATATACAGGAAAAATAAATTTGTTTTAAAAAAGTTTAAAGTAAAATGTTTTTTCATGGATATTATTTAATATTACATGTAATTTGAAAAGAAAATGTATGCTCTAACACTTTTACTTTTTTCAGGCATAAGCTATTTTGAAAAATTTCTAAAACATTTTTATATAGTAAGAAAAATGTCTTCAGAATATATTGGCTGGTATTAAATCTAATAATTTAACTAGAAAATTTGTTTCGAGTGTAAAGAAAATGCAGTCACGTAGACCACACCACCCCAGTTAAGGGTTAAAAGAAAGTTATAATAAGGAATTATAAAGAAAAAATTCCAATTAAATTTTACATTTTGGTGAAATCCAAGCATTTTGAAGGTCCGATGATCCTTAACACTTCACTTAATTTAATCCCTTTCCAAAAAATAAAATAATAATCTTTTTAAATGCTTTATATAGTTTTTCGATTTATTCCTTCCTTATTTAAATATGCAAAAATAAAAAGTATCACTTTGTGAAAATAAAACTTTTCAAACTTTTCTTTTATAAAATTCTTATATCACCAATAAGCTCCTAAGGGGGAAAAGTACAGTTGATAAAAAAGTTATCATTGCCAAAAATAGTATTTTCTTTTCCATAAAAATGTATAAAAAGAAATGGTATCATTCTTACGAATAGTATTATTTAATATTCTCCCGGCCTGCAGACAGTTATTTGTTCAGTAGAAATTTTTTTAACTGTATTAAAATGAATACAAAGAAACGTATATCCATGAAACTTTTAAATTAGATAAAAGAAAAAAAGTAAATATAAGCGAATAGAAAGTGTTTTTTCTAAATTACGGTATTATATTTTATATGTATTTCTAAATTTTATATTTTACGAATATATTATTCTTGTTTATATATATTTCGCTAAGGGCACTTTCGGACTTCAGGGCATTTGATCGTGACAGAAGATATTGAGCAATAAAACTTGTTTAAATTTGGATTTTACGTTGCGTTAATCAATTTCATATCATATTTTTTTTAGTCTCAAAATGAAAAGTATTAAATTTTCTATTATTTAATAAAATGTTATATTTTCTGCTACGAATAGAGGTCAATGAGCAAGGCTGATCATTCAATCTAAAGATACCAGCGATGGTACTCATAAATTGTACTTGGTACTTATTGGTTGTTATTCCTCTGCTCTATCTGTGAAATGTGTGAATGTGCCCTACTATAAAAAGAGACTGTGCAAGCGAATGACTGATTCATGAGTATCAAGGTCGTACTTTATTTCCTAGTTGGCGCTACTTAAACAAGAGAAGCGCCCTATCGGCTTAAATTCCCGTCATCGTAATAGCGGGCTTATCCAATGACAAGTGCCATAAGAAACAACATCGGTTATGAATTTGTAGAGAATAATGTTCTCTTTGATGATTTAAAAAAATATTAAGGAATTTAATTGCTCACAATTTAGTAGAAATGCTTGTTGTCTTAATATGAATAATTTTTAAAAAGCTATCAAAAACCCAACAAAACTATCCTACTACGTTCGAAGAAAAAATTTAAAACATTGGATTTTTTTAAAAAACTATTCAAAACTATGGGATTTAGATGTATTGTTAATAATAATACAAAATACTATAAATACTAGAAAATTATTTGAAACTATATTTTGAGAAATAGGAAACTTTGTAGCAATTTTTATTGAAATTTAACCCAAACACTTTACACAACATTGTAATGCAACAATCCTATTTTTCTTTTAATAAAAGTTAT
The DNA here is from genome assembly GCA_026543055.1 of Argiope trifasciata. NCBI lineage: Eukaryota > Metazoa > Arthropoda > Arachnida > Araneae > Araneidae > Argiope > Argiope trifasciata. Next base: position 538,983 of record JAPMOQ010001578.1, on the reverse strand, counting down.
AGAATACAATGATAAATGGTGTGAACCAAAGTCTAAGAGCAATTTTGAGACGCAAAGAAGTTATGAGTATCAATATACGTACATATTCATTTATTTCCATCAATTCACTGCTTAATTTTTCTAACACCTATAAATGAAAAAGTATTTTACCAACAATAAAATTTTGGGTTCATTTCATTACCCGCATCATTTAAAATACAGGCTGAGATTTGTTTTTAAATAGCTTTATTAATTTTTGAGATATCATGTTAACGGCAGAGAATTTTTATGAAAATTAGTTTTGAAATTAAAGACAAAATTTTGGCTGAAATATATGCGAGTCTGAATGATAGGTCTGGCCTTCCTTTTCCTAGAAAATATAAACTGTTTTGGAAAAAAGAAAGAATGAACTTCAAAAAATAAAACAACAAATCGCCAATGTGATCGAAAACCTTGCTTTTAACGTAGTCGGATACCTTAAGAGAATATTATCAGTCAAAATAGAGTGCGAAAGAGTGAACTAATCGCTAATGATGGGTTTAATTTGCTTACCTATTCTGTGTCACATGTTATGTTGTTCATACAGCACCCCACATGCTATCAAATGGATATATTTTTTTTTATCAAATAAATAAAAAATGTCGAGGAGGAACTTGTATATTTAGTACCATTTAAGTGTGGTTAAATGTCCCTTATAGTGAAGGGCTAAACTATAAAGTTTGTATTTGATTTTAATCTGTCGGTTTTATTAAATCCTTATTTCTACGCTTAACATTTAGCTTTTAAGCTCAATATAAAAAGTGGAATAATGCATCCTTATGCTAATTATTAAACAGAGGTGGCCAAAATTGTGGACACTTTTGAAAATTCTTATTTTTTTAACTTTGTAGAAACTTTGTCTTAACTCTTAACTTTGTGTTTTTGCAAAATTCAGACTTACATATCTCTTTAAAGAGTATTTAATGAGTATTTCAATACAATAAGCAAAATTGAAATGTGACGAAAACAAAAAAAAATTCTTACTTTAATCTGAATAACAAAAATAATGATGAATTGGATTGAAATTTCTAATTTTTATGACAAATCACTATTTTTATTTAGGGAACCAATCAAATGTTGCTGTTGCAAAAAAAACTGCTATAAGCTGACAACATGTTTAAAGTTGGAAAAAATCATTATTTGGTTTTTTTCTGTTGAAGGAAACCTGTTTTTTAATGCAATCAAACTGCGTTAGAAATTATGTTAAACTCTAATATATAGTTGAAAATTTTTCAAATGTTTCTAATATTCAGTCAAAATGCAATAGCATCAAATAAAATAATAGATTAGACACCAAGAAAGAGAATTAAGATTATTGTCTTGCAAGAAGTGGTATTTCTTAAATTACAAGACACATGCATGGCTCAGTGACTGCATATAGAGTCCAAAAAGTCTGTTTATGATATCAGGAAACTAATTGAATAAAAAAAAGCACGAAGAGGTTGAAAAAGATGCACCACATTTGTTAATGATTGAAGAAAAAAACTATGTTTCAAAGATAAAAGAATGTCATCATAAGCCAATTGAATAATGGTGGTATTTATGACAGTTCCAGAACAATCAGGAAAGATTATTAGATGTTGGACTAAAAGGCAGAACTCAGCTAGAAATTCATTTTCTTAGTTTATAACAACGTATAAAAATATTACAGTGGACAAAGAAACATATTAATTGGACTTTTGATCAATTTATAAGAAGGGATAGCCATATCACTGACCTCCGACCCTCCACTAAGGCACACGAATTAACCACGCAAGACTGAATGACCAGCCCACCGCTACAGAAACACTGGCGGGAACTATGATTGAGACCTAAGGGCATCACCGGCTACGATACCGGAGTCATTGCCATTGATGCCGTCCCGCCATTGATGGCAGGCCGAGAACTCCCAGCTGTTATTGTGCCCACTGGGTTGGAGAGATCTAAACACCATTCCGGAAGCACCCCATCCTTATTTAGAGGTGTCACCCGGGGATCATAAGAAGGTATAAAACAAATTTATCGTTGTTCGGTAGGGATGGTGAGAATGTGTAAAACATAGATTAGGAGAAGACATGGCTCCAATCAGGCAATATGTAGAACTCAGTTAATGCTATGATTTTGTCAGGTATGTTAGTAGACGGCATTGGTCTCCTTCATATTATTGATAAGATATTAAATGTATGAAAATATACGGAAACTATTCTGGAACTAAGACTTTCACTTTCCTTAACTAATCGGTTACAAAACGATGCATCATTTGTTTTTTAGCAGGATACAACTCCTTGACGCATGGCAAAGATATCAGAAGTGTGGTTTAGTACAAAGAACACTAAATTGTTATCATGCCAAGGAAACAGTTCTGACCTCAAAACTATTAAGAACTTATGACGTCGTTTGAAAACTACTATGCATATGAAGTGTCCATCAAATAAAAAATAATTGAGACTATAATTGTTTCCTGGTATCATCCAATAACATAGGAAAAACTTAAAACTATTATTAGCTCAATTAAATATCTGGATAAAGATGTAATAAGAAATAAAGACAAATGCAATACAAACTTACTGCAATCTTCAGCATCTAATGTATCTTAATAATTATTGCCGCTCAACTTTTTTCGTACTGTTAATAATTGAAATTTGATTTTATGTATTGAAATTAGCATTAATTTTTTTAAATGATATAAATTACAATTTGTAAAACATTACATTTTATCCAAGCGTCCAAAGTTAGAAAGCATATACATTTTGAAAAGTGACCACAATTTTGGTCACCTCTGTAATTATAAAAAGCTTTGTAAATAAAATTTATTATATTCTAATTATTATTCCAATAAACTCGAGATGCTTCAAGCAGAAATAAAGATTTGGATGCCCCCGTTTTTGATAAAATTTCATTACACAAAAGAATATAAAATACTACAATTCTTTACAGGAATTATATTCGATTATGAAAGATATTTCGGTAGCAAAATTTATCCCAAATTATGATGATCTCTGTTTCACTTCAAAAAAAAAAACAGATTTTAACTTTTTTAATAATTATGTCCTTTAGAGTTTCACAATGAATTTAAAATTTTCTATTCAAATAAAACTGCTAGAAAAAAATAGTCGTATTTTACTTTCAGTTCTTTTGGAACAGAGAACAGTAAATAGTGAGCTTATAGCTATTATTAACTGTTGCAAATAGAAAAATGTCAACACTATAATTTCAAACAAAATTTTTATGAAAAGTTGTTGGTTCTCTTGTTTTTTTATATATTGCGTGACTGATGTAATATTAACCGAAATTTATTTGAAACATATTAGAATTGTTAAAAAATCACAGAGAATAACGTCTATTTCAAAATTCTGAACATTTAAAAAAGGAAATGCTGCATATATTTGAAATAGATCAATTTATATTTACTTATTTAAATATTTATTATAACTGCTAAAATTAGTAAAAAAATAATTTAATCATTTCTTTAGTTAAGTATTAATAAAATATTCCATCAGTATTTATTTTTAACATACAAATATTAACGAATTAGATCTCAAATTTGTGCTAATTACATATTTCGTTTTATTTACAACCTAGGCAAAAAGTAAAAACAGCTAATGTAATTGTATTTTATTAATTATGAAAGAATGCCATGCAATTATTATATTAAATTATTAATAATTAGTTAACCAAATAAAAATTCAAATATAATTTGTGTTATTCATAGTCTACAGTATGCACTGATCAATAATTTTTCTACATTCGCGTGCATAAAAAATAATAAATTAATTTTTACTAAGATATAAAAATTATCAATATATAAATGCAGCAAAACTAATTTTTGTTTATAACAAAAAGCAAATTCTCTTTAATTATCGGCTAACATAATAAACGAATTTGCAAAGACAATACGCCGAACTACACTTTTTCTCTGATTAATGATCTGCAATTATTTTTAAGTACAAAAACATAGCTCTTACAAAAGTATGCAATTAGTGAGATTGCTTTTTATGGAATAAAGAAAGGATTGATATTGGGAATAGCATACAAAAAAAATTCAGATATTTTTCAACAGAAGAAAAATATATACTGTTATAATACTATTTCTTGACACTATAAGTTTATTCAAAATGGAAAATGTATATTTTCTTTTTCTAAATTATTGATGATGGCCTTCATATCCAATAGCAAACTTTTTTTACTAATTTAATATCAGTATGAATTTAAAATATGACAAAAGTGAATCATCCATAGTGGAATTAAAATACCAAATTTATGTTATATCAAGCAATATCATACTTGACAAGTAAGCGAATAAAATTTTGAAAAAATATTTGAAGGAATATTAGAATCTGTTATCTTAAGCATCATAGATAATGTTTTGCATTTAATTTCTCTATTCTGATAATATTTGTTAAAAATTTACTTTTAATTGTATAATTGCTTTTTTAATGTTATATATTATATAATATTTATATACAGTATTTAATATGTTAGAAATATATTGTACATGTTATTAATAATCTAATATGTATTAAATATCTGAATATATTCTTTTTTAATAATAAGTATCCGTTTATTTCATTAATAATAATAACAACTTTTTATTAACTTGAAACAATTATTTTTTTATAATCTAACAATCTTTTATATTGATACTTTTACAACATTTACAAATAATTTGCAGTATTTTGTAACAATTTCTATCCTTATTTAAAAGATGAGATATCAACGCTCTTTTTTTATAAATAATTTTATTGTATATTCTGTATATTACTGCAAGTACATAAAATATGTATATTTTCACCCTTAGTTTATAAATATGTGAATAGTTCATTGTTTGTATTAAAATTATCTTGTCAATCGGAATAAAATTAAATTGTATTATGTATAAATGAAGCAATAGAGATAGTTATATTTATTATTGCAACGAAAAACTTCGAAATAAATTCTGATAAAAATTTGAATAATTAATTTCAATGTAACCAAACAATCAAGAGAGCACAAGAATATTTTCAATTTTTTTCATGTATAATTTAAAATATTTTGATGTTTTATACATAAAAAAAAATCTTTAAAATACCTATCTAAATACACTTGAGAGAAAATGTATATAAAAATAGCCATCTTTGATTAAATTTATGGTTTTGCTTCACTGATAAACATTGTTTCATTTTCTCAGTTACAATTTTTTGCCGCCTATGCTCTGGGCTCGAGTAAAACAGCATGAAAAACTGCACATCAATCACTGTCAAGAGTACCAACATTCCCTAGAGAACATATGTATGGCTATTCGCAAATGACCCTTCACTCATTAATTTTTTCTGATCCAGAACTTTGCTGAGTGAGGATTTGGTTTGAGTCCAGACTCATATAGTTAAGTGTTATAACGTTTGATTTAGAAATAAATTAAAACACTTTAAATTCCCTATTACATTTTAATTAACAGTTTTTAACTTTTTGTGAAAGAGTTTCATATTTAACAAATATGCCAAGATGTATAAATTTCATAAATAAAGAGTTCACGCCAAGAGTATTTAGAAAGTACTTTTTACATTGTTTATTGCTTATTTAATTTATCTACAATAGGCTGTCTATAAGAAATTTTATATAAATTTAATGAAGCTGATAAAAAATGAAGATGAAACTTTTCTTGGTATTTAGAGTTCGCATAAATAGATATTCGGATATTAAACTATTTTGTTTTCAAAACTATTACATAATCTCATCAGAAATACATGAAACTAAAGAAAAGTATTCTTTTTTTCCCTTTACGAATGCTTGGCGTAATAGAAATCACAGACGTTTCGACCCTCCCAAAGCTACACAATAAATATTGATTGATAAATATCGATTGACTGAACTAGAGCAACAGCAACACTGGCGATAATTGTGGTTGAATCTTAAGGGTCATCACAGGACTCTAAGGAAGTACACTCTGTTATCAATTGGCGGAGCCAGATCCCCAAAGTTTCATGTACCCCCCAGAGTAGCGACATCCTACCACCATACTGGAAGAATCTCATCCTCGTTTTAAGGTACTTCCCACTTCCAGAGGATGTATAATTTAGGCATAAAACTTTCATTACATGACGAACATCTAGTATGTAATCAAATTGGCCAACCTTGATGTCCTGCATTCTCAATGGCACATCATGTAACAGTTGCGCCTTCTTCAAACTCGGAGGCTTCCAGAATTTGGATGATTTTCAATTTGTTGAGTAACTGCATAAAAAGAAATCGCATGCTTTGCAAGATTTAAATACTTTGGTTGCGTTATGATGAAGGTTAAATAATGCCATCTGCAAGCCAAATGTTAATTTGACGCTAATTTGAATATTCAAACTCGCTAAGGTTTTGAAGTTCTTAATTCCATTGGTATACATTGCGTTACTTCCAATTGGGAAATCTAGGAGCTCCCCAGTGGAAAGGGACTATATTTTGTTGAAGGCTGTAACTCATTCTATTCTCTTAGTGGGCAACATAACTGTATTTCTAATATGTGCAGTAATCGCCACCTATTGCATGATGTAATAAAATTTAGGGCAACTTTTATATTTTCATTCATTATTAGTTTTATTGTGTGCAAAAGGATTGGAAATATAAATTTTTAAAACCAATTGATTCATTTATGCTAAATCTGTAAATATAATTTTGATTTACGACTTCTTGCTTGCGATTTTCTAATTCTCTGATTGGTATAGTTCCTTTTTCAATTGTTTAGCTTGTTTAAATTTTAAGTCATTAGGATTTCTAAAAGGTTTTTATTATACATAGTTCCAGAATATTCAAATTGAATATTCTGAAAAGTACCATTTAAAGAATAGTATTTATTCAAAATGTTAAGATATATTGTTACGGATGCTTCTTCCATCTGGGTTCCTTTGCGATTTGGTGGTTGATGAAAGAAACAGTTCTTTAGTAACGGACGAAGGTGGCATTGAGCAGAAAATAAACGAGAAAAAAGTAAGTTTATTGAAAATTAAGGTTGTCCATTGCTGTAGCAAATATTTTATCTTCCCGTCGTTGTATGGTTTGCTGTAATTTAGACAGACGAGCTTTTAAAGCTTCAAGAATGCGAACATAAAACGTTCTGGACTAATAAAGAGCATCTCGGTTCCATTTGATTGAATTGCTAAAATTCTGTAAGTTTCTACACTGACGGAAAAAAATCCCAACACCAAGAAAAAATTATTGTACAGTAATGAAATTTTAGGAATACATTTGTCTAGGTAACCTATTTAATTGATTAAAGTTTCAAGATCACTGGTAGAGAAATTGGCGAGAAGAGCCATTTCAAATGTGAAATGTTGGTACATTAGTAACCGGTGTAACCGCCAGAATTTTGAATGCAAGCATGCAAACGTGCATGCATTGTATCGTACAGGTGTCGGATATCAGTTTGTGGGATGGAGTTCCATGCCTGTTGCACTTGGGCGGTCAATGCAGGGACGGTTGATGCTGGTTGTGGATGACGCTGGAGTCGTTGTCCAATGATGTCCCATACGTGCTCGATTGGAGACAGATCTGGTGATCTAGCAGGCCAAGGCAACATTTCGACACTCTGTAGAGCATGTTGAGTTACAACATTGGTATGAGGGCGAGCGTTATCCTGTTGGAAAACACCCCCTTGAATGATGTTCATGAATGGCAGCACAACAGGTTGTATCACTAGACTGACGTACAGATTTGCGGTCAGGGTGCGTGGGATAACCACGAGAGTGTTCCTGCTGTCACATGAAATTGCTAACCAAACCATAACTCCAGGAGTAGGCCCTGTGTGTCTAGGCCGCAGACAGGTCACTAGCAGGCGTTCACCTGGCCTCCTACTAACCAACAAACGGCTATCACTGAGACCAAGGCAGAACCGGCTTTCATTAGAAAACACAACAGATCTCCACTCCGTCCTCCAATGAGCTCTAGCTTGACACCACTCACGTCGCAAACGGCAGTGGTTTGGAGTCAGTGGAATGCACTGTACTGTAATGTCTGGATCGGAGCTGATCTTGAAGTTACCAATTTGTAACAGTTCGTTGTGTCACTGTGGTGCCAACTGCAGCTCGAATTTCAGCTGCAGACACAGTACGAATAGCCACAGCCATACGCCGAATATGACAGTCTTCCCTCTCAGTAGTACCACGTGGCCGCCCGGAACATGGTCTTCTTGAGGCAGTACCTTCCTTGAGCACTGCCGCCAATAATCATGCACAATGGATACATTCCTGCCAAGTCTTTTAGCAATATCGCGGAAAGAAAACTCACCTTCTCGTAGCCCTGCAACACGACCTCGTTCAAACTCAGTGAGCTGTTGATAATGGCTTCTTCGTCTTCTCAGAGGCATCCTTGACTAACATTAACCCACTACGTCAAATCTCAACTGAAATAACGATCACGAACCTTACAATGCTTATTTAAAGCAAACCTCATTTGCATGTTCATAGCGTCGCTACTAGCGCCACACTTACGTGCGTAGCTCGATATTTGAATCTACTTCATCTTTCAGATGTATAAACACGCCTACCAAATTTCGTTTATCTAGCACAGCTCCTTCCTAGTGTTGGGATTTTTTTTCCATCAGTGTAGTAATATCTTTTTTGTCACCTAATTCGTCATTATACTCTGAAATCTCTGACGAGGTACCCTACCTGGTTCCAACATAGTTGGTTTTTTAAATAGTCTTTCCAATGATTGAACTAACCGTGCTGGGAAGTCACATTACAGGTTTGTAACAATATAAACTAAACATAATTTTGAATTAATTCGAATGACCGATCACTCTAATGAACGACAAAACTCTCTATTTTTTTGGACAAATATTCTACTCACCAGTTCTTCTGGAGAAAGATGAACTTGAGTGTCCTTCCATAGGTTTCAAAGGAATGAGTGTCTAATTTTGTTATTAGATTTCCGCGCAGGTCCAGTTGGCGCAGCCGGCTCAAATTGCGCAGGGCTTGGTAGGGCACAGCAGTCAGTTGGTTACCGCCCAGTTTCAACCATTCTAATGAATCTGAAAAGTAAAGGATTCAAATGAATCATATGAAGAAAATTGAAAATTTTTAACTCAATGAAACGAATTCTTTTTTATTGTTTCGTATACAAAGTACACAAAAAGGAAGCACTGTAATTTTCAAAAAAACTCGAACTCGAGATTTCGACGAATCTTATCTTTCAGATCTGCTTGAATTCGAAAAGCAGATTTTTTTTAAAATTCTAACCCTCGGATCATTGTTTACAAGATACCTGAAAAACGTTTTGAACTGGATGCATGAAATTTGATATGAGATCTTTATTCGAAATTAGTAGATTTCTAATAATTTTTAAATCAAAACCATTCTGAGGCATCCTGTCTATACGACTCACCAATACATGTGAATATGAATACTACAAAAAAAGCTAGATGGATAAAATTTAGTAAATAGATTTAGCAGTTTAAATGCAGATATGCATCGAATTTGAATGGGTCACAGAGTTGAAGTATATCAGTCTGTATTTCCACAGCATGTAAGAAGACTAACTGAAAATCAAAATGACATAAATATTTATGTAACGTTCTTGTGACAATAAACACAGCTCTGTATTGTATTTTGGTTTCAGTCGGTCATAAAGAAAAGGCATCCCAATTACACAGTCTGGTTTCTTATACATGAGTATTAACTACATCCCAACGATTAATCACCAAAACTCCGCCAAGGATAGCATACTATTAAGTGTTTTTGTAATCATTGCTTGTCAATGGCATGTGACTAATAATATACAGACATATTTGCCTGAGAAGATTATAGAGCATTCCCTCTGATTTGTTACTGAAAATTCTCCTGTCATAAATCTTTATTGATATTAAAATGTACTAATAAATTATTCTTCATTAATAAATAAATCTCTACATAAAATACTCAATTTATGCCCTTACATTGAGGCTATTTATTGTTTATGAATGTCAGATGATATTAAAACTTAATGGACTTTAATCGTCCATTTTACATAATGACGTTTTGGATGCATGACATCCTAATGAAGTTAAAAATGTAGATTAGTCTAAAACCAGAGCATTTTATAATGCCATAAATTTCTTTTGGACAAATTTCTCTATTGTATCATAACACTTTAACAAATAATTTAATTTCCTAAATAAATATTATTTTTCTTATTTTTTTGGAACTAAATATTGGAAGTAAGTAGATAACATAATTATATTTGTCTAATTTGCTGATGATCTTACATAAATGGAGAACATTGCATTTGGTCAGATTAAAAAGTCAAATGTTCTGAAGTTTGAGAAGATGAATTTTGTAATATTCGCAAATCCGAATTGAGAATGATGATATAAATTATGGAATACATTTTAAGTCATAATTCTTTAAAATAATAATTTTTGTATTGAAATAAAATTATTACAGTTTAGCCATGACATGCAGACTTTATATATTTTTCTATGTGTTGTGCATAATAAATATAATTCATAACTCTTTTTCTTACTTTATAGTAGTGTTACAACGTAATATAACGGTATAATATATAAATTGTTGAAATGTCAAAAAAGGTTATCTCTCTTTACGTAAAATGAATTGGCTAATATTAAAAATATATACATAAATTATTAATTTCAAAATAATAAATTAGTATTTATAATTTATTCAATAAACTGTTCATGAGATTATAACAAATGAATCTTTCAATAATTATCTGTCAAACTAGTTAATTATTATCTCTATTTTTATTTTACATGAACTTTTTGAAAGCCTCATATGTCAGTCTTATTAAAGATATTTATCAAATTTATGCTTCTAATGAAAGGAATGTAAGGAATTTATAAAGGAAGTAAATTTTTGAACACTCCAAGCATCCAATGTATTCTTTATTATGTTTGGCTGGTACACATAAAATAAGCTAAAGAATATACACTCGTATCACGTTTTTATAAAAAAATACTGAAGTGATATATATATAAACTTTCAAATTTCAAAAAGAATAGAAAATAATGCAATTTCGTTTTAAAACTTCATCTAATAGCTTTAATTTCTTCTTCAGTAATTATTTGTAAGTGGACTCTTGTATATTTTGTTGCATCCCAAACGGAAATATTTATTAAAATTCATGATTTTTTATTCGCTGTAGCTTACAATCGTTCACATTTCTTTACATTAAATTGTTCATTAATTTGTAATATTTTTATTCGAATATCTCTAAGAAAAAATACCTACACAGCTGTTAAATTCTAACATATATTATTTCCTTCAAATGTTTCATTAAATAGTTTTTCCAAATTACTTATTAAACAAATTATTTTTCTTCTAAGAATTTTTATAATTAAAGTGTGTCATTCTCAAGCTATTTCTAAGATCAAACTACACGTTTTTTTAAAATAGAGTAAAGTCTTCTGGTTTTTAAATATTTCATTTTCATCATGCTTTAGCAATAAAATTAATTATATCATTTTCACTTTTATTGCAAATTATTATACTGGATTTTTATGACAGAAATATGAATGACTTACTAGTAAGAAAATTATTTACTCAAAGTAATATTTTTAAATATCTTCATATTTCCCGAATGAAATAAGTTTAATTCGAAATTTACAATAAATTTAAATAAATTACATCTTAAGAATATCATTTTGTAGCCACTACAATTGTTACCATAAACCTCTCCTATTTTTCGAAAACGATAGAAAAACCGATATAACCTTCCAGATTTCTAGAAACAACAGGAATAAATTTCCCTAGAAACGTTCACGAGGGGCATGTATCATTCACTTCATTTTAATTTCATGAAAATATTATAATTACGTGCCACGCCAATTCTGGCGATACTTTTATTTATCGCCTCCAGAACCTTGTCTCGCTCCTTATGAATTATTAAAATATTCCAGAATGGCTGATTGGCGGTTTGAAATAACCCATGCATGAACTGGACTAACTATCAGAGGGGAAATTCTGGCCAACCAACCGAGAAGCTTTTGTGAAGTGTAGAAAATAAACGGTGGGGTAATTCCAGAATGCAAAGTCATCACGAGAGAAGAATTTAGCCCATTCTCAATTATCGGGGTGTCTTGCAGTGGAGGCTGAACTGTTTGGAGGCGCACTAGTTGTGGAGGAGTTGCCCACGGAATTCACCTCTCAAAGAGAACTTCAAATCTTTGTGAGGTTCTTTCAGTTAATTACCCTAATGTTGATGGCATTTTAATTGTTCCGTTGAAGGGAAAAACCCTCGTGGATGCGAGAACTTTAATTAAAAATCTGGTCTAAGTTTCTCATCTGCGCCTTCTGTTTAATTTGTAATCCATTAATGTTTAATTCCGGCTGCAGAAATTAAGTTTATAACTCGCCTTCTATTTTTTCAGCTTGCGAATATTCTTCAGATCCAATCTTAGAGCTTCTGTACTTTAGAAGTTAGTTCTTTGAAGCTTCTGACGAGATTTAGTTAATGGTAGCACTTACTAAGCAATTCACATTCCAATTTTTAAAGTTGAAATGCATTTTATAATAATTAAAAGTGTCGTTTCAATGTACCTTTTTTCAGAAACTTAGATCTTTAAATGTGCTCAAAAACTGTATTTAGTCTTTAATAACAATTAGATACATAATATACCCTTAATATTTAATTGAGGATAGTATCGTATCAGTTTGAATAATATAATAAAATGCATATAAAGTTGAAATATTGTTAATTTAAATAAAAATACTGTAATAATTGTCCACGACTCTTATCAAGTATAATATGCATCGTGTTAGAAAGTTCTTTAAAATTTTAAAAGTTTAGCTGTTTCGGAAATGTTATTTTCGTTTCAAATTCTGATGGGTTGTTAAAATAAATTCTATTGTTTTATGCACATGGTCTTATTAAGAGCTGATATTTTCCCACAAAATCAAAGTGGAGATTTAAAATTTTCATTTGGGGAGATTCACTAATCATTATAATTTCAAAGCCGATGGAGAGTCAGCAATTAGTTGCATCGGTGAACAAGAAATATATTTACTCTTTGAAAAGCATAATGCAAGTAATGCGAGAGAAGACTTAACGTTCCTTTGAAAATATCAATTTATCAAAGAGCTCTTTTAAAGAAAGAATATGGAACACAATTGTCTAAATATTCCTCTTCCTTATTTGGAAAACCACTTTTTTGCCAGTGATTTCAATATTCTTCGTTCTTTGCTAATCATTCTATCAATTGGTTGAACAAGATCTCATGTTGTTGAAGTTGACCTTCTTTACGGAGAGTAAAATTTATAATCAGACAATTTTTATCTCTTCCCTGAAGTAAAGAACGGATTAAGTTCTAAAATGATAATGAGAAGATTCAAAGAAATGTTATGGTCCATCTACCATCACTAAAAGAATCGTTTTTGAATAAGAAATTGGAAACATGATATTAAAATAGTTTTGGAACTTTATAATTATTATATTTAAAAGTAAGAAAAAATGTATTTAGACAAAAAATTTAAATGTAAATTGCTTAGAAATGATTGTTATTAACTAAATCTGGAAGACTATGATGGTACATAATTTTTAGTAATAAATTCTTTAATTTTTTTTTCTTATGGTCTATCACAGCTTTTAAAACAATCCTCATATTGTAGTATCTGCTCACTAGACACAATAGCCGAGTTTTTGAATAAGAAATAGGAAACACAATTAATCTATATTATAATAGTTACAGAACTTTATAATTATTATATTTAAAAGTAAGGAAAATGTATTTAAACTTAAAAAATTGAAATGTAAGTTGCTTAGAAAGTGGTGCCCTTAACTAAATCTCGAAGACTTTTATGGTACATAATTTTTAGTCATACATTTATTAATTTTTTTCTTATGATCTATCACAGCTTATAAAACAATCCTAATATAATAGTATCTGCTCAATAGACACAATAGACTAGTGAAACCAACATCAGACATACCAGAATCTTAATATTTATTCCACACCTATTTATAATACCATTACAAATATCACTCTCACATTTTCTGACCTTTTAGGAGAAATTAATGTTTTGTAAGAGTTTGTTATAAGGCAACGTACATTTTGGAAATTTATAAAAGAAATTGATGATTCAGAAGTAAAATATTAAATTTTGTACAATTAATTTCCATTCCAAAAAATTAAGGAAATTAAAATGTGCGTAAACAAATAGCAGAAATTTTCCTCGTTGAGCTTCAAAAATGCAAAAAAAAAAGTTTTTGATAAAACAATAATTATTTGAGCTCCATTACAATTATAGAAAAATTGTTTGTTAGTTGAACTTAAAATCATTTTAAAATTAACTAAAATGAGACAAAAAAAAAACTTATTTCAACTAAAGTAGTATTATTGCTGTAGTATATTGGCTGATGTACAAATATCACTTTTATTCTGTAATATTTATATATAATTTTAAGATGCCGTAATATCGCTATAATACTTTAGCTGTTATAGCTAGAAACCAAAATTTCTTTTGATTTTCAATTTATTAAAACCCTTATCAAAATGTCAAAATAATGCTATAACAATCTGTTTCAGATCATCAAAACTCTATTTCTACCAAATTCAGTAATTTTATATTAAATATATATTCCTGTGGAATACCAAAATTCTTCTACATTCTTCTTTATTGTTAGTTGATAAAATTATATTCAAATATAATGCAGTATTATTTCATTATAATTCATCATATAAACTTCAAATTTGAAAGCTTCCAAGAAACTTATTTTAAAATTCCGAAATAATTTCTTCCACCTTAGACGTTAAAATGCATGGATTACTTCGAGAACTTTCTTCATTTCATCGCCAAAACACAATTGTTATGTTTCGTACCACTTTCAATCCAACCTCAATCTCATCTCTACAACAGGTTTTGAAAAATCTGGGCATATACCACTTTCCACCAAATTTAATATTACTGCAAGGCATTGAATCCAGGGTCGTAAACCACTTTCACCCAGAATCAAAATAGCTGTCAGGGAACACTTTTAAAGAAACGTACCACTTTCGTGCTGAAAATGATAGATCTTGTTCCAGAAATCTTGTACTATGCTAATAGTTGATGCTGGCGTCTGCTACACTGTCTATGCCTATGCAAATATACTCAATGTAGCCAAAGGCTTAAGATTGAAGTCTAAGAAGTGTGCAAAGATGATAATGCTGAACTACAAAATGACATATAGAGTAAGAAAATAACAAGACAGGTAACCATATTTCCATGTTTCTAAAGTTCTGCAAGTTTCATGCTTCTGAAGTGACATTTTCTAAAATTGCATATTTATTACCATATTCTCTCTGCATCCTTTGAGAGTCGACTGGATTTTTGTGCATGGCAAACATATTTTATATTCGTATTAGGTTTAACTCTTCTCAAGTAGGAGTTCACGAAGGAAAGAGTAGAAATTAAAAGTGACAGTTCAGGATAAAGGAAATGACACTTTGTAAGATATAAGATTTCAAAAATTCGAAATGCTTTCGGTTTCCAAATAATGTATTTTTAAAATCGTGCAATTTTTGTAAATTATTTTTCTGAGGATTTAAAGCTTGCATAATGTAGTCAATAAATTGCTATGTTACCGTCAGAATAATAGTGATTATATTAGTTTTATTTTAAATAAAAATATCAGAATTTATTATATTGCCAAAATTTGTTGCATTGAAAAATATTGTGCTATTTTGTAAAAAAATTAGAATAAATGAAATTTAATTGTTAATCTTTATTTAGATAAACATATAAATAATACATAGATTATGGAAATAACAAAGGAATTATAAATCCATTTCTGTATATTCACATTTTAGTGGTTAGAGAAAATCCCAGCAATAACAAACGTTATACATGTGAGGTTAGCAAAAATTGATGACAGTAGAGTGTTAACTCTTCACACTTGAATGTCTTCAATCAAAAACTATTCCAGAAGTTACAATATTTTGATATTTTATTAATTTTTTATTCATTTTAACTATTAATAATACCTATAGAGTAGTAATAACATGAGGAGTAATTTTTCAGGAAAACTGAACTTAAAATAATTGTATGTATTTATTTTTTGGAGAAATAAACAAGTTCAGATATTAAGTGAATAATTATTCAGCATATTAATTTTCAAGTGCAAAAGGGTTAGTATAATCTTGATAATTTAAAAAGAATAACTTTGTACTCTGATCTTCTATTAAGGCGATAATTTTGTAAAATCTCTTTTTTAACATATATGAATATTAAAGCTAAATACTTAAAAACAATATATATTTGTAGTTTTATAATTTAGGAAATAATGATAGAGATTACTTGTTATACAGTTCAATCCATTTTTAATTCTAAAATTCGAGTTATTTGGGAGTATTATAATTTGATAGTTTGTATCCTTCTGTAAACAAAACGAAAATTATGTGTATACCTTGCGTCCCCAAAATGACTGATATATTTTGAAAATCAATGAATAAAAGATACAATGCGATCGAAATATCAATGAGATAAAAATGTACAATCAGATAAAAATGTATCATTTACAGTCTTACATTTTAGGAAATCAGGAAATTTTATACCATTAAACTGCGAATTTAGTTAATATTGCCCCCGACAGGTGGCATTGCAAAATTTGAAAAATAAAAAACATGGGTTACAGAATAGAGATTTTAAATACTTTGTTTTAAACACAGATTTTAGGTCCTTTTTGGTGTTTTAACTGCACCTTTTGCAGATTGCCTTAAAGCACCATCTGTTAGTGACATTGCTAACTAAATCTAGAAAGTGGTGAAATAAAATTACTGATATACTAAGCGTGATGCCACAAACAATACATTTCTATTAGATTCTGTCTTTTCTTTATTTATTTTCAAAATTCATCAGTCATCCTTCAAAAGAATTTTATCCCATTAAACTGTAAATTTTGTTAACAATTTTCCCAAGTGGTGGCACTGCAAAATTTGAAAATTAAAAACCAAAGTTCCAGTTACATAATGTGGATTTTGATTACTTCATTTTAATCAAAGAATAGCGCACTTCTCGGAGATTTTAACTATATATTTTGCGCAGCCACCTGTCGCCGACATTGCAAACTAAATTTGGAATTTGGTGGGATAAAACTCCTGACATCCCAAGGTTAACCCTTAACTGGTGACGTGCGGTCTGTGAGACCGATAGCGAGGAACTTTTGCTCACTCCTATTCTATTCTTGAGTGGACTGATTCTATAGCTTCCTCTTTCATGATCTTCAATACACCTGCACTGTTTCAACCGATTTCAGGAGATTGTTTTTTAAATAATTCAGTTATTTCTTTTGACTACATCACTCAAACCACTCCTCCCAGTTAGTAACCCAGTGATAAACATGGCTTAGCAGGTAGTGTGAAAACTTGGGCACAGAAATGTGCAATTTTCTGATTCAATTAAGAAGCAATGATTCAGACACTTAAATAAAGTAGAAAGGGATTTGGGTGATAAGTATAATTGAACAGAAGAGTTTTTCGATGAAAGATCGCATCGAACTGATTCTGATATGTATGTTAAAACATAATTTTTTAAAACTATAAAGCATTCTGAAATAATTAATAAAATATTTTAATATAATAAGATATTATAAATATATATAATTTATAGGTTCATTTTTATAATAGTTCTTAATCTGCAAGTTTAAAATGCCCTAGAAAACCGAAATATACAAGTTACACAAATCATTAAAAAAAGAGCTAATTTTACCCATTCTCATTTTTTTTTATTTTTCATATAATTTTTGAATTTTATATTGTTTTCTATATACCCTTACATACTGGAAAAATAAATATGATGTAAAAAACATAAAGTAATATGTTTTTTGAAGAATATTATTTAATGTTACATGCATTTTGAGAAGAAAATGTATGTCCTAACGCATTAACGTGTTAAAATGTTTTGAAAAAATTTCTAAAACATATTTATATAGTAAGAAATATATTCTTATTATATTCTAGAAAAATGTCTAACTATTTTCTTTATTAAAAATGTCTTACAATTCTGCAGAATATATTGGCTGATTTTCAATCTAATACTTTCATTAGAAAATTTGATTCGTGTAATAGAAAATGCGGTCACGCATACCACACCTCCCCAGTTAAGTCTTAAATTTTCTCCTCTCGATTTAAGGATTAAAGCAGCCTATTTCTATCGTATTCTGTCTTTTAGTGATTGAATAATCAATATCAGCCATTCATCTTTGTAACTTTCATCCCACATTAATACGTCGGTGTCCTCCCTTAGACGTAGCAATTCTTCCCCGTTATATACAAGTCCAGAATGCGAGTCCTGGTTAGGGAATAGTTGTTCTATCTGTGAAGTTTTTAAAAGAGTCCCAAGTAAAAAAAAAGTTGCGCAAAAAAAGTGTGTGTGTGTGATATCTTCATATGAGCTATAGTCAGGCTTCTGACCTCCGACTGCTCAGGGATCTTTACTCTCAGAAGCAACTGCACCCCTCTTTCCCTGATCCCTTGGGCGTGCTTTCAATTGGTGTTCAATCCAAGGGGAATATGCAACAATACACTACTATTTCATGCAAGTATTGTTATCTCTATAATGCTTGTTATAGTACAAAAATGCTTAGGTTCTCGTAACTATTTCTTTTACAATTAAAATCTATTAATACTCAGTTTCCATACGGTTACGTACGGTTAGTTTCAAGTAGTTACAAGTTACAAGTAGTTTCTAATGGCATAAACATATAAATAGCATTCAATATTATCTACCTTATTTCTAAAAATTTAATTAGGTCATTAGTTGCATAAGGTAATTTTAGGTTAGAAAAATCTCAAAAACTAACCTCATAATAACATTAGCTTACACTGAAGTTATTTATTTCTTATACTGCCTACGTAATATAATGTAACATAAGCTTATTGTTACAGCGTTATTAAAAGATTTTTGAAATATCGATCGTTTCAAAACGTACAAAATATTGCCAGAAAAATTTAAAAACGGCTTTAAAGTTCATTTTCATTTTTTTTTAAATGATTAGTTTGGTGTGAAATTTCATACTCGACTAAAAACACGTTAATCACCTGTTCTTTTTAAAATCTCTCATTTTTTCCCCAGAAATTTACTTCTTTTAACAGAGAGAAAAAAAACGGGAATGCATAATTGTACTGACGCAGTTTTGCTTAACAACAACTCTCATATATAGTTTTTTTCCTTTTCCTAAATTCGTCTTGAATAAAAACCAAACAAATAAATAGTAATCAAAAAATCTCTTCGCTAAAGTGTCACAGTTTTAGGATAATTATTCGCCATTTTTTTTTCTCACCTAGCATTAATGAGAGACCACATCTGGAACGGGAATCAGACAAACATTTTTCAGCTCAAATTGATTCGAAAAAAGAAAAAAAAAATGTGAGTGCAAAAGGGATTGAGCTGAAGGAAAAAAACACGCACTCTCACACGCATTTCTCCTTTTCTGTTTAAAACTCGGCTCAAAACGTAAGACACTGTTCAAATCACAAGAAACTAATTGAAATCAATTTTTCATTAGCTGAAATTTTAGCTCCCTTCTATTCTGGCATGTAGCTTTCTGGATGATTAATTGAATAAGAATTTTTTTTAGTTATATGTATTTTTTTTTCATCTTTGCTTCACGTGATTGATTGAGTGTGTTTTCAGTTTTTAGTGAAAAATACACTCAAAGTTATTAGATCATGTTTCTCAGATGTGTTCCAGTGAAATGAAATATTCGAAAAAAGAATTTTTTTTTTTCAATTTTTAAAGAACGTTGCTTCCTACTCTCACTGCTTTTCTACTCTGATCCAGATCATGATTAATTTCAAGCAAATATTATGTGAATTATTTTTTGCTTAACTATTCGTGTTGGTTAATTATTCAAGTTAACTATTTCTTTGCTGAATGTCATTTTTGAAGCTACGCAGAGACTAATTAGAGTGCTTTATTTTCATTTTTTTAAAAATATAATTATGATTCTGTACAGAAGGGTTATTCTGAAGCATTCAAAGAGTCTAAGCTATTTGTTATAAAATTAAATTTCTTTAATTGATAGAAGTTTAATCTTTAAAAAAATAATCAAAAATACAGTAAAATGTTAATTATTTAAAAAATACTAAAAGTACGGAGCCATTATTATAACTATAAAACAGTTAAATTGTGTAAAACTTTATTGAAACTCATGTAAAATAATTTTCTCGTAAATTGTAATTTAAAAAACTGAATTATAATTTAAATTTATTTGCTGTGAATTAAATTTAATAAATAGCATTCATATTTAAATTGATTTTTAAATTCAATTTGATATTTTTACTTTAAAATCTTGTATTTTGCGTATATTTAAAAGTATTGTTTAATGAAAATTTATCCAAATTATAATAAACCCTTTAGAATAACAAAAAAATCCCTAAGATTAGCAAATTTGTGGGAATGATCGATTGGTATTACTAATGTTACCAATTACTGTAAAATCAAGGTTTAATTACTGAACAGAAAGAAACACTATTTTTATATTTAAATGTATTTATGTAAAATCTTGTACTTTGCACATATTCAAAAATTTCATTTAATAAGAATTAATTCAAATTGCAATAAACCCTTTAGAATAGCAAAAGAACAAAGGTTGGCAAATTTGTGGAGATGATGGATTAATAATTATCATACTGTTACTATTGTAATCTCCATAAAATCAAAATTTAATAACTTAACGTTTGATTAAACTGAGTCATTTATTTTAGATTTGAAAATGTTAATATGAACTTGTGTCACTTTACCACGGATAGAATATTCAAGTTTGGACATTTCATTATAAAATAAATTGCAGGTATAGAGCAATCAATATGGAGCACATGCTAATGAACCTGATACGTTACGTCAGCTTGTCTTTTTTCAACGTGTTCTTGATTTCTCATAGTTGATCAAATTTAAATAATTGGATTCATTGCATGAAATACATTGTACGATTCAACACCGCACAGTAATATTTAATCTAAATTTCTATTGGTAATAAAGATTGGATTATGTTACAAGACGTGAGCGTGCTATCAGGAACTATTTATTATTGTTCAGAAATATTTAAACTCGAAAAATATTTTTTATACCATCTTAAAAATTGTTTTTTAGGAAACAATTTAATTCTAGAACGGACGAGTTTTTATTTTGTTACAAGAAATGTTTTATAATTAAGTGCATATAATTTAGGAAAATTATTAAAATATTTTTTTAAATTATTTGTTTCCTTAACATTAAAAAATAACAATAAAAACGCCAAATATTTGCATTTTGAAATGAGCAATATTCCATTAACACAATTCTGCAATAACATTATTCACTTTATAACAATTCTGCAATAAAAATAAAAGTTCCTTTTCACCAATTTGTTTTCACAAAACAAAAAAAAACGCTATTATTTTAAAGGTAGAGCTATTCATACAACATACATCCTTACATTTTCCAAGTTCCCAGTTTCGTTAAGGAATCATGAGTATCAAGTAATGGCTAGAGAATTCCATTGAAAGTAACAAAAAAAAATTTCATTAACCATAAGCACGAGTATTTTCTGAATCCGTCATTCATTTCTCTTTCGTTTAGACATTCTAGAAATATATGAAAGTCTATTTCTGCTACATCCTGTACTTTCATGGGGGATATAGAAAAATATTAAAATAATAGATAACTAAGAAACAATAGATCTGAGTTTTCTCCGGATATTTGGAGTCAAACTGATCTCTTCATGTGCTAACGTTGTACTGTACAACGCAGAGGCACAATAGCCCATTTGGACCAAGGTCTATATTACCCATATCTGATTTCTTGACCGATTATCCTGGAGTGCAAGGCATATGTACCCGTTAGGCCTTAGAGCCTTCAGTCAGTGAAACAGATATGGGCAATGTTGGCCATGGTCCACATGAACTTAACTTAGCTTAATGCTAACGTTTAAGAATATTTTATTGTTATGGCTGTGGCAATCACAGATCAGAGATCAGAGATCTTTACGCAATCTTTTTATTGATAGGCAAAATTATGTGAGCTCAGATCCGTGATATAGTAAGGAAATGTAGAAAATGTTTATAATACAGAATAGAAACAAAACGAAGATTCTGAATATTCTAGAAAGCTGATTGATTCCTTTTGGCTCGTGAAAAAAAAAGCAAATCCTTATATAAAATGTATTAAAGTATTATAGGAATAAATTGTCCTGGAATTTATTATAAAATTCATTTTTTTCTGAATGAGTAATGATAAAAGTATTTTTTGTGTATGTATATAAAAATAGACAGGATTTATGAATTTTCAGAATTGTATGTTTCTTTCTTTTCCAAACATTTCAAAAGTAATCTATATGTAAATTATAAATATATATTATTCTTCAAAGTTTTTTTATACAAGAAAAATCTATCTGCATTAAAGATAATAAGATTTATCGGAATGGAATAGTGTGAAAGGAAATGAATACAGAAAAATATGGAAAAAAAGGATTAAATTCAGTTTTGGTTTTTCTTATTAAAAAACCCACTTGATATTCATATAAACTATTTTTGTGAATCACATAAACCGTAACCATATAAGATGCTTGCATTTGAATCGAATCTCAGAAAAACAAAAGGTATGATCTTTTTTTATAAAAAAAAAGTAGACGTGAATTTTTTAAAACCAAAGAATGTGGCCATGTATGAAATAGATTTATGGAGTCAATTGTTTGATTCATCCAAAAGCACACCCTTCAATCCCTCTTTATTTTTTAAAATAGTTTACACATATTTTTCTATTATTTACCCTTATTACCCGTCTTCTTAATCAAAAAATAGTTTTATAGATTAATATTTGAAATATATTAATACATTTGTATTTAGAAACAAATAATTTGTCATAAATTAAAAAAAACAGAAATGTATACTGATGTGCAAACTTGTATACAGATATAGTTTCTGCACAATTACTCGAATTTATTTAATTTATCTCCAAAGTAATTTCACATAGACAATCATGTTAGCTGTTAGCAGTGTGTTGATAAAATATCAAATTAAAATATTAAATTATTGCGAACTAAGCAAACAGAATTGTAATATGAAATTTTAAAAGCGTAATTTTCGATGAGATATAAAACTAATATGAAATATAAGTCTTTAAAATATCTATATCATCAATTCAATATTTCATTATTATTTAAATTAAACATGGACTGCGTATTATATACACTGAAGTAACAAAAGTCATGGGATGACTGTTAATATCGTGTCGGTCCGGCGAAGTGCAACAACTCGACGTGTCATGGAGTCCACAAGTCGTTGGAAGTCCTCTGCAGGAATATTGAGCCATGATGTCTGTATAGACGTCCATAATTGTGAAAGTGTAGATGGTGCAGGAGTTTGGGCACGAACGGACCTTTCGATGATGTCCCATAAATGCTTGATGAGATTCATATCGGGCAATCTAGGTGGCCAGATCATGCGCTGGAATTGTCCGGAATGTTCTTCAAACCAATTGCGAACAGTTCTGGCCCGGTGTCATGGCGCATTGTCATCTATAAAAATCCAATCGTTGTGTGGGTACGTGAAGTCCACGAATGGCTGCAAGTGATCTGCAAACAGCTGAACATAACCATTTCCAGTCAATGATCGGTTCAGTTGCACCAGAGGACCGAGTCCATGCCATGTAAAAACAGCCCACACCATTATGCAGCCACCACCAGCTTGAACAGTGCCTTGCTGACAGTTTGGGTCCATGGCTTCGTGGGGTCTCCGCCACACTCGAACTCTACCATCAGCTCGTAACAACTGAAATCATGACTCATCTGACCACGCCACGGTTTTCCACTGGTCTAGGGACCAGTCGATATGCTCACGAGCCCAGGAGAGTCGTTGCAGACGATGTCGTGCTGTCAGTAAAGGCACACGAGTCGGTCTTCTGCTGTCATAGCCCAAGGAAGACAAATTTCGCCGCACAGTCCTATCGGACATTGATTCCTGCAGTTATTTGACGAAGTGTTGCATGTCTCTTAACATTGACCATTCTACACAGACGTCGGCGGTATCGGTCGTTAAGTGCAGGTGGTCGCCCACTGCGCTGTCCATGATGGGATGTGATGCCTGAAATTTCATACTCTCGGCACACTCTTGATACTGTGGATCTCAGAATGTTGAATTCACTAACGATATCCGCAATGGAATGACCCATGCGTCTAGCTCCATCTAACATTCCACGTTCAAAGTCTGTTAATTCTCGTCGTGCCGCCATAAATCACGAAAAACCTGTTCACATGAATAACTTGAACACAAATGAAAGCTCTGGAAAAAGAACTGCGCATTTATACTTTTTCGCTGCGATACTACTGCCATCTGTATATTTTCATATTGCTATCCTATGACTTTTGTCACTTCAGTGTATAATTACTACTCTATTCGGATCAAACACTGAATTTCTAAACAACATCCAATTAAAAAAAGCTGTATGAAATAAATAATACTATTTTATGCAGTTTCAGTCAATAAACGTTCTAATGATTTCCGGATTTTATAAATTTTGGATTCCCCATCCTGTGTTTGATATTTATTAAAATCTTCTTGGTTCTCTAGCATTTGAAGTAAAAAGAAAAGTATATTTTTTCAGACTAAAACAAAGCGATTTATGGAAATTTAAATTAATATTATTATCTTATAAATAGGCTTTATTTTAGATCACTCCATTGACTGACTCAAAGATGAAATGGGAATCAGTGTCAGAAATCTCCCAGTGCTGTGATTAGTTTAAAATTATGAAATTGTTGATCATCTTTAAGTTTTTCATACTCAAAATTTTAACACTCGGCCGAAGTTTGTTTTAAGAAAACAAACTTTTTTTTCATTTCAAAGTTGATGTGTGAAGAATATTTTATTGAATACGATCCTCAGGACCAATGGGCTCCTATATAATTTAGAACAATTTTTTTCTGAAATATATCTGTTCATTGAAACAAAATATTATTAGTTATTTCATTTAAACGCTTTTAGAAATAAAACTAAAAATTAAATTTTATGATGAATCAAAGATATGCTTCGTTGAATATTTCTTTGAGATGTTGTATAAATTATGAAATGAAATATTTTTTGTACCTGCATATATTTTGATCGTTTTTTTTTTCATTTTAAAAAGATATTTATTGAGAAAAGTTATGCAATATATATCAATTAATAATAATCATTTTCTACAACTGTTTCCCATTTTCTACCAACAAGTCTTGTCTATACGTTTGTCTTCAGTCCAGATTATCTATACTTTTTTTGGTCTCCCCGGCAATGATTTGTCACTGACATCAAAATCACCACTCTTAAATCGTGGAAACCAAAACCGACAAATTGGATAAGATGAAGAAGGAAGACCAGAAGTTTCTCGAAAAAGAAAGAAACTTAAAAATCAGTGAGTGTCCAAAATGCAATTTACGACGTTCTATGATTGGGTCTTTATTCGCTGAATAACTCAATAATACTAAATGGTAAACATACAATATGATACTAATAAAGTGATAATAAATTAGTAAAATTAATTCCATTGTCGTTTATTTAGATAATTTGCATGTTTACCATTAAATGCCATTGACTAAAATACATGTAAGCACCTAATGTAGCAATGTACGTATTACTTCAATGCTAAATGGTTATTTTTTCTGCACTCATATATTCATAAAACATATTTGGTTTCAGAATTTTTCTATTTAATTGAAGATCAACCACTTCCAACACAACATTTATGGGAGTAAACAAAAAATAATACAATTAACATCAGCTTTCTATAATAGTATATAATAACATGTGTTATATGACATGAAATTTGAAATTTAAAAACATCTTACTGACGAACCTATTAAAAAGATCAGACTGCATAAAATATTTAATTATAAATTTAAGGGAGTGTAAATTTTAAACAGGTGATACCCAAAGGTAGCCAACTTAAAATAAAATAAATACCCAAGCTTAGTCGAAATATCCCGAAAACTAAAGAAAGCGAAAACTTGCGAAAAACTTTACACTCCAGCCAATGTGAACCGTTTTATATTTCCCAAAATGCATTATGCTTATAATTGAACTCTACAGTTCCTTTCTAACTTTCTTCTCAGGCAATAAAAAAAAGAGACGAAGCGAATAAGAAATAAAGCCAAGATGAAATGTCTGCATCCTATAAACGAGCTTCCAGCTTTTATGGCAGAAATTTTATCCGCTGTAAGCTGATGCTTGAGGTGCGGACATGGGCGAAAACACATCGCACCCGAGTGGCTGTTGAATTAGAGATGACGCGGACCTCGCCTGGAAATAAATACTAATAAAAAGTCCTAAGTGCTTTCTCCTGTCTGTGGGGATTGAGTAGATTTACAATTATTTCTACTCCCATGACAACCCCTCAGCCACTTTTTTATTACTGTCTTTTTTTTTATCAGTGCATTTGGCTGTTGTGGAGTAGGCAGGATGTTGTGGTGGATATGCAAAATGAATGTTGCCATATTTCATGCTCAATATATGAACAGTTCATATATGAAATATATAGTGCCTTGTCATTTTATACGGTGAGAGATACGGTTGAGATGTTTTAGCGCTCTTTTTCAAGGCATTTCAGTTCTTCTTAGTTAAAATTACCCAATTTGTTATTCTGTAAAGACAAGATGGAACGTGGCAACTCGCGATAACTGAGACAAAAACAGATACTTAAGTATATCAATGCAGTTAAATGAAATTTTCCTGACCCATTTTTGCGTAATCTCTAATAAATGTGTCATTCTAGCTGCTTCTGGTAATTTCTACTGGAAGAAAAACAAAGCAGTATAGTTAAAGTGCTCTGATATTTATAATGAGCAGCCTACATGAACATTGTGTGTTTCTTAATATAGAGAAAAAAATGAATATTGATTTTGAATATATTTTTTGAACGATTGTAAACAAAATTTATCACAAAGTAAAATATTTAAGAAAATTTCATACCAATTTATGTGAATCCTTTTATTTTTGTGACATTCCATTTATAAGCATTCAAGACTATTTAAAAACTGGGCGAGTGTAATCCAAGGAAATTGTACAATTTAATCCGAGGAAAAATGCTTTCTTGTCGTTTTCTTTTTTATTTCTACTCTCACACACATATAAATAACACACATGAAAGACTATCACAAATATTTAAGGAAACAAATAATGTATACATTTAAATGCAGAAAATGCCTCTAAAGGAGAGCGAGTTATGCCTGCTTGCCCTAGTTTCACATCAACACCCTAAATCAAGTGTTTACAATAAAAATCCCAAGAACTCTTACCTTACATTCCAAACATGCATATGGTTTAGAACATATTGTGCCATCTATGTTC
Source organism: Argiope trifasciata (assembly GCA_026543055.1). Classification (NCBI taxonomy): domain Eukaryota; kingdom Metazoa; phylum Arthropoda; class Arachnida; order Araneae; family Araneidae; genus Argiope; species Argiope trifasciata. Next base: position 511,757 of record JAPMOQ010001578.1, on the reverse strand, counting down.
AACATTATTATTTACATAAAAATTACAAAGAATTGAAAAATACAAATGCAATAAAAAACAGAAATTATAAATAATAAAATGACAACGATTTTGATACAGACGAACAATCCTTTGATCAGTTAGTTTTAGAGTTTGAAAAAAAATATGCACTTTAGATGCTACGATTCTATATTGTTTATCTAAGTCTTTAGAGTTTGGGGTTACTGCGGTTGAATATACGACAATTATTTTAAAGATAACATGAATAATTTTATATTCGGAACTATTCTTACCCAACCTTACATTTACGCGACTAGCAATCATACAATCTCATCAACGAAATGACAAGGTCAAATAATGCCCAATTTTACTCGATTAACATTTTGATCCTTTTTTACTTCCTCCCACATGCTTAAACACGAAAGCAAGCATTCCTACCCAGTTATTCGATGTTCTGCAATAATTAATGGAAATCTATGGAAACTGGATAGACCTTTCATCAAAATGTGAACAACAAATGTATAATACATCGCATTTTCTCATCCATAACGTCACCTGTTTCTTCGTGAGATTGTCACAGATGGCATGAACACGCATTGTCTCACCTCTGAGTAGGTGATCACTCATACACGTAAACGATTTCCGATGCCATCTTACCTTTTAAGTGCTCACGCAATGAAAAGAATCTAAGGCCGTGAAATTTCCGCTCGTGATGGATGGCTTCAGCAGAGAATAGAGCTAATTAAATGTTAAGTCCTCATTCCTCCCGACTAATATTGCAAATTATTGTTATTCAATAGGGCATCGAGTAAGTTCTTCTATTTCGAAATATTTTTAACGCAATGCTAATAATAGATTGGTATACTTATGGTTAGATTGCGTGATTCAAAAATTGTATAAATTGGAGGAACATGCAGCATTACTCACAAAATGAAATCTCAACAAACCGAACTAGAGATATAGATTCTCGCTCATAATTAATATACCATATATTATTATATTATAATTATGGACATAATATGTTAGGTGCTCGTTAAGTTAGTATTAGTAATTTTACTTATTAAACATTGCTAGAAGTGTTAGTACTTCCCTGAATAACTTTTTCTCTATAAAGAGCATTTTTAAATTACTTGAAAACTCAAAAATTATTTTTTCCATGTCATAAATTTTATTTACTTTTAACTTTTTCAATGTTATAAATTTGTTTCTAAAACATATTTCCTTCAAGTAAAATTCGCGATCTTAATTTTTATGTTTTTAAATGAAACTAAAAGCGGCATTAATAATTTATATAGTCTTTAACTCCTGTACTTTTTGTCAATGTTAACTTGATTCTTTTTTCATTTATTGAAGGGAATAATTTCACAGTAAAAATTTAACATTCTTTTAATACTTTATATTTCTTCTTTAAGCCGTCACAGTTTTATTTTTTTGTATTCCCAAGTAATAGACCCCCCAAGGATAGTTGTACAATTGCTTGAAATCTCTAAATTAATAGTTCGAATATTTTTAGTGAATAAAATACATTTTATATACAATCATTATTCAAGAAATATAGTATTTATACGGTACATGGCTGGGGTCCTAGATGTGATTATTAAATAATGCAGAAACAGAAGGTACCATATATATATATTTTTCCTTTTTGGAGACATTACATCAGAAATCAACGAAAGAAAAGAAATCAAATTTCATTTGCAATTACAAATTGTGAAGGTAGGTTCATATATATTATATATATATTATATATATATATATAATGTATGTACGATGTCTGCAGTGAAATTTTAGTTCAAATGTTAAAAATTTAAATTGCAGGTGGTTATTAAATCATGGAAATGCCTTAAATTTATAAAAGATATTTTATTACTCTGGTTTCAGGACCATCTTTGGCATGTAATACAGCTTGCATTCGACAAAAAATGAATTATACAAGTGTTAATAGTCCTTAGTGAAATATAGTACCATTGTTCATGAAGATATTGTAAAAGGTCTGGGAGAGATGCCAGTGGGAAAAGGACATTGCAGTTCAATTATATTAAGGGGGGGGGTGACTGAACGGGCCAAGGCATATGTTTAACCTCACCCTTGTGTTCATCAAACCATGAATGGACAAGTCTCGCTACATTGATAAGTGCACTATCGTTCTGGAAAATTCCATATCTTGAAGGAAACAAAGTTGGCATCGTGGCCCTGGTCATCTAAAATTACTCTATACTTCACACCAGTGATTCTTTCTTACAGGGGTACGATTGTGCAGCAGAAACCCACGACATGGCTGCCAAGAGCATGATAGATCCATCCTCATGTTTCAAAGTTGGAAGGAGGGAATTATGATCAAATGCGCGTGCAAGTGCCCTCCAAAACTGCACCCGTCCTGTTGTAAGAAAGATTCTGAATCACGATCGAGTTTTGTGAGTGCGGCATCCCTGTAGATGACTTATATCATTAAAGTCTGTGACAAGTTTCTTCGGAATTGCTGCTCTGCCGGAATTGATCCATAACTGCAATAATTGCTCTGTTTTTGAAGGTGCCTGCTAACTGAAATCATCGACACGGGAGAATCCAGATAAGTATTGAACTCTGTGGTCATTTTTGCTGCAATTGTTACCTTTTTTTATATATTGCAATCCGCTTCAATATCCGTCGGTTTCTTTCATTGAGTTTCTCTTTGCACTCACTATTTTGCTTTACCGAGCTTGTTTTTTCGCGCTGAGTGTGTGCTGTCATGTCAACGTATAACTAGAAATGATTAAAAGTTGGGATATTTTGGCAACGCTTGCTACAGCTAGACGGGGTACTACAATTTGGACACTTTCAGAACCTGATAGACCTCACAACTTAAGCTTTTGAAAAAAAGAATTTCATAACTTCAATAAAACTAACACATACTACCATATAATATACATTGATATTTATAAAAAAATTGGTAGATATTATATAGAAATAAAAAATTCCATTTTAAATTTACATGTATTTCTTATTATTTTGATAATCGCATGTATACCATTCATTTCCATATGGGCAGGTTTATTCAAGTCTAACTTTAAAGAAATTTTGCTTAATATGTCTGCCAGGATTGATTTCAGGATTTTTGTTTTGCGTGCTACTAAATTTCTGCTACTTATAACTTTTATTAATTTTTTTAAAAATTCTCCTTATTCTAGTCCTAAAATCCATCGGGTTCGTTTTACCTTGTATAGTAAGTGCGTATGGTGTTAGAGATGAGATGAACACACAATGATCAGTCCTTTAGTAGACGACACAACACAGACGTTTATTTACAGGACTAAGTCAGGACAGCACACAGACCACAAATATTGACAGCACAGCTATGTACATTAGACAACTATACACCATCAAGAAGAACACACAGGTCAGCACATAGTTGTACTCTACTTCAGATAATAGTTCACCGTAGCAACAGGAGTCCGCAGGCAGGAATTCCGTAATGACAACGTATACAGTTCACCGAGCGGCCAGTCAGGTTTCAGACAGGAGAGGGAATATTTAAGGGATTTTGTCTACACTCACATAGGTCTCTCCTTTACGGGCTGAAACTACTTTTTCCGTCTCTTCTTGCCTTCGATGCCGACTCACTAGTTCGCACAACGGGACTACTCCTTAATTCAGTACAGCTCCATGTCCCGACGATGACACTACGGGCTACGACACAGGCGTCATCAGAATATGCCACACAACAGTCCTCCGTTCAGGAATCCTCAGTGCAAGACCTCTCTATTTACGTCCTCTCAATTTGTCACTGCCGTACTTCTTTCGGCTTCAAAGACCTCTCTTTCTAGGTCTTCCCGATTCAGCTTCGCCGGGCTTCTCCATTGAACACCAGACCGTTCACCTTCGGCTTCTCTCCACTTTCACACTTCAGCTTGATTTTTCGATTCTTCTTCAGGTTTTCTCCTTTCCTTTTTCCTCAACTGTGCTGCTTCTCGCTTAATTCCACACCTCTGGAAACTGGCTGCTCGGTGGGAGGCAGGGATAACATCTTCTGGACAAATCAGGAGTATTCTGGATGTATCTCGGCTCCTAATGGATGGATCGTTAAAAATCTCTATGTTCCGGGCACTTTCCATTTTGTCGCTAAAGTAGCCAAAATCGTCGCCAAATCGCCAAATGATTGCCAAGTTTGTCGCCAAGTCCTGGGACCTCTGACGTCACATCCATTTACTATTCAATGCATATTACTGTAAATCTCTCTTCCTTACGATGAGAGTAACAGAGCGGGAAAGGAAAACTATACGTTCGCAACAGTATCATTTTCCTCATCAATGTTAGATACGGTCGTCTACAAGCAAAGATGGATTTTTTATGACCAGCCAATACTTTATGTAGGATATATCGTGTTAATTGGATTTTATTTCAATTATTTATCGGAAGAAATTAAAGATAACTGTTTTTGATTCCTTTAGAAACTTTAAAAATTTTAAGAATAGCTAATTATCATTTCTTTTCTTTTCGCATACGTCTTTTTTCTTCTACGAGAGCATTTTTCATATTCTTATAGTTATGAAAAATTTTAATACTTATAAAAATGAAATTTTTATAGAAAGCAAAAGAATATTAAAAGCTATTAGCTCCTTTTCCCCATAATACCTTTGTTTCAACTCGATAAAATACTACTACTTTTATCTATTTTACAGAATGCTTCTAAAGCAATAAATAAACCTCGTTGTGCTACGATTATTTGAAATGAAAATGGAAATATCTATAGTTGAATCTCAGGAACATGAATTATTGTCTCATAACTTTTAGTGTATCAAGACTAAGGTCCACTTATCTTATTTTTAAAAGTCTATTATTAACTAAATATGGCCTAAAAGTATCTCTAACCAGTCTTAATGACTTTTCCTTACGACTTTAAACCATATTTCTCAATTCCAAACGAGATTCGCTTCTCCAAAATGTCATCAAGAAGAACTCTGCAAAGTCACTAACAATTGAATCCTTATTGTTTAGGATTTCTCCGGGTAGTTATTTTTGCAACTAAGCACACCTTGGTCCTCGTTGTACTTCTCTCCAACCCAGATCCCATTTTCCATAACTTAGATACTCGCTTCCACCCATCTCTTCTGGGACTTCCCACCAAAATTCACATCCTCGCAAAGTTCCATCCACTTTAAGCAGCCCCTTTTGCCAAATCGGTTTTGTAATTACTTTTGTGAGGAAGGGTCTTATGGGGAAATTCTGATCCCGTGGAATGGCAGCAACTATAACAATGGCTTCGCATTAATTGGGAAGAGGATTGTGGATTACAATGCAATAGTTCTAAATCTCGGTTCCTCGCGCTCTCATGAGGTGTTGGAACGTGGAGAGGGGGCGAGGATGGAAGGTACCACCGAAAGACAAAAATGATTCCGGCCAAGCAACCCACCGAAATTGCCAAGTGCATTAATTACGCATGCTGGTTGTAGCCTCGCGGGAGTTTTATATTGAGAGAACGTGTCTTAAATGGGGACGATGCGAAATTCCGTTTTGAGGGCTTGAATGGAAATGGATTTGGAGAAGTTGGGATTTTATTCGGTGTCTTCTTCCTCCTACTGCATGCAGAATGATGATGTCTGGAAGATGTTGAAAATCTAATCGGTCTAAATTACATTTTTAACAATGATTAATACATACTTTTCGAAAGCCTATTATCAAATAGTTGAAACAAGACCCCAAGAATTTTCTATAAAGCTTATTGATGCCGTTTAAATCACATGTTTTGAATATAATGCTTAAAATATTTAAATGTTTATCCTTTATTTCACTAGTATGTTTAGTGCATGTAATTAATGGATTATATGTATATTTTGATTCAATATTTATAACATTTAAAATTCTTAGAAAAATGACCCAAAAAGTATTACAAATAATATTCATACTTAATATCCTTACCTAATACTCTTTTTAGAAGCAATATGAAGAGAAGTCCATGTATATATTTTAAGTATTCGAGAAACATTATGGATGGAACTATATAAAATATATTTTCAAACATTATGTTGGAAAATGGAATGACAAATTAAATTAAATTCCAAATATACGATACAGCAATTGCAATTATAAAAAATAATGCAAATCATCATATAAATTTAAGTTTGAATAGCTGTTTCTTATTTTATATATTTCATATAATAAATAAGAAATAATTTATTATATGAAATATATATACAAAATTTGATAAGAAATACTTAATTTTAAATTATAAAAACAAAACAAAAAACAATTCAGAGAAAAATATTTAACTTTCTTATTTATAAGATCCTTTGAGTTCAGATATCCAAGAATGTTCTGGTAAATATCAAATATAAGAAAAATAATCTTCCTTCTTAAAAGTGTGAAAAGTCCTTTTTTTTAAAGAGTTTTTATATCTAAATATATTTGCATACAGCAAGCCATCTTGTTACTATATAACTAAGCTGTATACACTGATTCTCTATGAATGATTACTTATATATTCATTATCCAGCTACAAATGCAACTTATCCTTCAGCCTTGACAGTCTCTTTGTACAAGTCAGACCTCTTCCTTCACTTCTAAATTTATCACGAATATAAACTTTTATATTTTTATTTCTAATTTCTTGAATGAAAATGCTCTATTACACTTATGTGATATAACTTCTAAATCACGTGTTTGAATATACGATTTAGCACTTTTTGCTTATGAATCGTTTGCTTCTCATTCTTTATTTTTCTGAGAATACATCTTAAGTGTTACTATGAGATTGGAGAAGAAAATCCTGTCGGACTCTTGCACCAATAATCTAAACCAACAGATCAATTCAAGGAGAATTATACCTTAAGCATTACTTGTATTTCATGTAATAATATAGAGTTTAGTACAGAATACATCTTAAGTTTTACTATGAGCTTGGAGTTGAAAATCATGTCCGGCTCTTCCAGCAATAATTTAAACCGACGGATCGATTAAAGGAGAATTATGCTTTAAACATTGCTTGTGTTTCATTTAATAATATAGAATTCAGCATAGATTCAAATTTCTAACTATGAGATAAATTAAAAATAAGTAATAATATAATCCGATCAGTCCATAAATACAATAAAAAGTTCTTGACCAATAAAGAGAATCATTTTTCAGCCACCTCTGACCACAAAACCTGCCAAATGCATTGTTGCAATCAACACCACAATGCGTTTAAATTCCGCAACACAGCTCAACGCAATTACAAATTGCATTCCCAACGCACCCAGTTTAATAACATCCCAGAATTCCCTCCGCTTTTAAAATCGAATTTGCGTATTAAACAGAACTAATACCACTTCCAATTAGAACATTCACTGAATAATTTATGCCTGTATAATTACGTGCCTCGTGGTGCTGGAAATGATGGGGCTTCTATTAGTTACATCATTGTTTACATTTTAAGCTTGTGTAAGCATTAATCTGGATTAATTTTCGTGAAGACTTGGCGGGAAAAAAAACATTTCTCTTGGGTATATTACTGTTTTGAATTATTTAGGACTTCATGAATAAGAAAGACTGCTTTCTTTTTTTTTAGCTAAGAATATATTTCTTCTCGATTAGTAAGAAATATTTAACATTTCATGGTACTTTTAATTGCTTTTAACATTTTATATTATATAAGACATTGAAAATGAATTCTTTTGTCAATTGAATTTCTTTTGCCACAAAAATAATTAATAATTTTATCAAAAATATCGAATTTGAAAGTGGGTTTTGAGAATGTGACATGCCGATAAGAAATTAATTCATGTAGAATATTTATATCACATTCATAAATATTTATTAAACATTAAAAATAAATTAAATCCTCTCCTTATATCAATCTAGTTTGCTTCGAATTTTCGATCCCTCTCTCTTTAGTGATTCTACCTATATTTTTGATGGACTACTTTTTACTTCTCAGAAAAATTCTAATAGGCCTGTTTTAGAATATCTTTTATTAAAATTTTCGCATGTTAATTAAAATGATTTATCTATAATATGATTAATAAATTCTATTTTTTATAATATACAATTGCATTCTGCGATTTTGGTTCTAATTTTGAAACAAGTGAACCTTCCTACTAAAGATATTTTCATAATATACGATTGCTGTGATGTATGTACTCAAGTTGATTTTATATTTCTAAATGTAATATTTATTCATATAAAATTATATAAAGAGATGAATCAAGAATCTAGGATGAAACTAAAATGTTTCAGCATTCTAAGAAACCTCATGAACTTCAATATTCATTGCATTTTTTTCTATAGAATATGCTATTGTAAAATATTTTTGTACATATATATTTTAAAATATTTGAAAAATAATGTCAAAATTTTATAATAATTAACAAGTCCTAAAATAAATTTTTAAAAAGATAAAAAATACAAGAAGTTTAAAAATTCATTATTATTTCTGCATCAGTCAGCGGAAAAAATTGCTCCCAATACACATTTTTTGGTTAAAAATAACTGAATATCGAAAATAAAAAGTGAAATGTTATCAAAATCTGATGTACGTAAATGACATTGTAATGAATACCTCAAAAAAGATAATCATCCTTTGATTATTTAAGACTTCATAAAATATAATATAAATTTCAAGTGTATTGAATATTTAATTCATCATCTCACTTTGGGGGACATTTATTTTCAATATTTTGTTATATTGTTACGAATATATAATAATGCTCCTTTTTTCAGGTTAATATCACATTGAAAACAAGGATTAAAGATTCTTAATGGATGTAGCAATTCTTAATGGATACTGAGTTAATGACTGATGAATGAACCCTAACTTTGGTGGCAATTTAGCAACATTAGTAACAAAATCATAGGTTCCGAAAAATACTGGAATTTTATCTGTACTTCAAGAACCGAATCGATTAGATTCCTTTAAAAAGTCTGTTGATTTTCATCAGATTAAAGGAAAAGCTGTACACATATATTAAGTAATTCGCTTTAGACATTTAATCGTATTGCGAAATGGTAATATTGAAAACTATTAATTGCTTTGTATTTTTAACTAATTTTTAGTCTGCCGTTTACGTGTGTGTTTCTGATTTCTAAAAAAAACTCTTTTCTTTCTGTACATTTTCCTAATGACTTTGTTATTAGCACTCTTGCTTTCTTGTTGAATAAAGTATCTTTATCCATTTATCAAGCATGTTGCAACTATTGTACCGAATACTTGCTTGAAAATCTCTGCAAAAAACATGATCGTTTTTAATACGAGGATTGATTAAAAAAATGTTTATTAGCAACAGTAAGTGGAAAAAAAAATTGTGGATGGGGATATGGAAACACAGAGTGGAGACAGATGGCTCCAATTGTCTTAGACCGGTGGTTCAAGAAGATAGTGTTAGTACTAAGACCTGAAACAATGACAGTAAGGACAAGACATCTAAAGAAAGGGTCTCGTACAAAGGTGTGGGCCATGATACGATATCTCTATGCCAAAAATGTATCTCATTGGGACAAACCCAGACAAATCATTGACGCGTACGGGAAGGGGAGGGTGAAGCAATGAATAAAAATAAGGTGGTGAAATGGTATAGCTCTTTTGAAGCGGGCAGACAGAATTTTGAAAAGTTTAGATGCGAGGTCTAGAACCACCAATTGATTTTGCTCCCAATGACTATTTCCTTTTCCTGGCATTGAAGAAACTTATTCGAAACAAGATTCAGACGGTGATGTTCAAAAAGGTACTGAGAACTGGCTCAACAGCCAAGGACCTGATTATTACAGAAACGTGTTAAGCAAATTGGTCCAGCAAATTGATACATGCCTCAACAGGTTTGGTGATTATGTAGAGACGTGACAGCCACATATGTCTCTTAATTATCATTTGTATCCTGTGTCTATTATTAACGAAACATTTTTCCTTTGTCTTGTAAACTTTTGCTTTGATCACCTCTTGTACATTTATGAAATAAATGTTTATTTTTAATTCTACTATATTTCCTTTATAATTCAGACATGTAATCAATATTTTCTCCCGTATTCATAAATAAGTTTGTATCAATGTTCGTTTCATGTAGATGATGATTAAACACAAATCGGATTATTACGGAAATGTAATCAGCTTTGTTTAAAGGGCTCGCTGCATCTACTGTATTATTAATGCACGCTCCGAAGCTCCGGTACCCTTAATCTCCTCTATAATATCATGCTAATATTAGTAATTATAATATATATTAAGAGACAGTACATGCATCTATGAGACCACTGCAAAACATCGTATTATGCTTCAGTTTTAGATTTTCAATTGCTTCAGTTTTAGATTTGAGATTAGAAATTTAGTTCTGTAATTAAAATTATTAGTATATTTATACATATATATATATATAATATTACTAGCTGGTACCCGGGGCGTTGCTGCCACAGAAGAGATAATTTTGGAAGTATCATTCGAAATTTAGAAGAGCAGTTTGTTTAATTACAAATGCTATCGTAAATGCATAGATTAATTGAAGTTTAATGATATTTAAAAGAGAAGCGTAATTAATTTTTATTCTAATCTTTTTTTTTTGTTTTATTATTCAAAAACTTTAGAATAGACATTTTTTTGTTTTCTGTTTCAGAAGAAAATTAATTTCTTGACTGACCGACTCGTAGCATCCAGCATATAACTGGTTATGCGAAAAAACTTATGTCACCTTGGCAAGGGAATTCGTCAATAATTCTTGGTTAATAGATGCGGCAAATGGATCAGAAAATATATTTTTATATGTTACATAATTATACTATGCCTATAACTACCCCACAAGTGCAAGTAATAAGTATTTAAAGTTTTATTGCAATTCGATGAGAGGTACGGCAGCGCATAAGAAACATGCAGACAAACCATTTTTATTTATATAGATTAAACTCCCATAATTCTAAATCAAATTATTATAACGTTTTTATAAAAAGATACGGGAAAGATGATTTGTGACAAATTCCTCAAATGCTTCTGAGTTTTTTTTATTTATTTAAAGATGAAATATTCCATAGGTATCCAATATTTATTTTTAAAAAATCGTTTCTGAATTGCGTACAAATGGTTCCTAATTCAAATAAATGTGTTTAAAAAATATCTTACGATCCTGCAAGGTGACCCTTTACTAAGTGTTCCATTTTCGAAGTAAAAAAGAATATTCTAGGAAATCTTAAACCCAAAACCACAGGTGTTACCGGACCTACATGAACAGAATACAAATGAACTAGTTAGACGAAGAAGACTGTAGAAAAATAAAAATTGTTACTTTATGCGTCTGTAGCAGTTTTGGGAAATTGTTTTCCCAAGATATCGAGGCACTCGTGTATAGTTTCGAAATGAGTTTGTAGACTTCTCTAAAAAGCGTCAAATGAAATTTGTCTCCAAAAAGTTGGTCATTTAATAATAATAATAAAACTTTTCGAGAGGTGTCAAAATGGAAAAAAATCAAGATTAAAACACTAATAAAAGAGTTGTAGGTAATTATCATTATCCTTACTAGTATAAATCATGATGTTATCTTAAATTGAGATATTGAGACTATTGAAAATAAATAAGGTGATAGTAACTACAAGAGAATGTCGATCGACGATTTTGATTATGACAGAAAATAAAATATACCGTAATCTTTCAATAAATTTCATAAATTTCTCCAAAAATAAAACCCTACGTCATGTAAGTGATTTATTAAATATCTTATGGGACCACATAAAAAAGTAAAGAAACAGACTTACATCAAAATGTCAAAGACAGCCCATCAAGAAATTAATGATGTTTAGAAAATATTCATTTCAAAATATCCCTATATGAGTATGAAACAATTAGTCATGAGTTTTCATTCTAACGCGAATTTGTGAAATAATAAAAACTTGCTTTGTTTCTAAAATATCTAACTGAACATGTTAATGTTTAAAAAGAATAATTTTTTTGTTATTTAATGCAATTAATTTTTAGATCATCCATGACTGAAATTAACTTTACTGTTTGGAAGTTTAGTTAGTTTAACGTCCCATTGTAAAGCAACACTAGTGCTATTTTGGGAAGGGCCTCGTCATTTTGAACCACGGTTAGATGACGAGGATGACAACCGAGCTAACACCTTTTCTCCACGCTACGCCACACCACAACAGCTGGTGGACGTTTGGCCTGAGAAATTTATTGTGCAAGAGACCTATAACAGGGAGATTCTTCGGTGGAATCGAGTCCCGAACATGAAACCTCCCGGCTCCGAAGCCGAGACCTTACCACCATTCCACCTTGGTCCAAACTTTTTGGAAAGAAGATAGAAAAAAATTAAAATCCTTTGTTAAGGAAGAAATACCAACCACATAGGATGAAAAGTACTAGAAGATGCCGTAATGTGAAGTCAAGAACCAATATTATCTCTTTATTTGGTTATACTTTATACTTGGGTATAACGCCCAAACTTAATAACGCCCTAATGTCTCATGTATTTAAGTAAATTCTTGGATAAATTTGCATTACGTATCTTTTCTCACAAAGTTAAATTTTGTCGACGTTCTTTCATTATCTTCAACGATTTCATTAACAATGAGTGTATTCTCTTTCTAAGTATTCGATAACTGTTACATATTCATTATACGTAATCATGCATTTTTAAGATGCTGTCAAATAAGCTCCGAAGAATAGCGACCATTAAATTATCATTTTTCTCCTACAGACCGCAATGTGCAGTAGAATTTTGGGTATTGTTTTTTTTCTCAATTCTGACAACCTGCGCTCTATACTTTCAGAATAAAAAATGAGCATAATGTTATCTTTTATAACTTCTTAATTTAATATTTTAAGCCATCAATTTTTAAAAGACACAGAGTTATTATAATCTATATCTATATAAATAAAAATAAATTTTTGCCTGTATGCCACTTATGAGCTGCCGTACCGCTCATCGATTGCGATGAAACTTAGAATACTTATTATTTGCACTTATATGTTTCTGTTGAAGACGGAAAAAAAATATTGCCAACCCTAAATTCTTGAATAATAAAGTTAAAAAGAATATAATTAATATTATTTATGCTTCTCCTTTACGTACCACTCAATTTCAATGAATGCATTCGTTTCTAATACGAAAATAAATATTGTTTCTATCATTCCTAATTAAACAAGTTATTATAAATTTCAAAGTTATTTTAAATTCGTTTGAAAGCTATTTTAGTTATTTTAAATTTCAAACGACATTTTCAAAATTATTTCTTCTGCAGCAGCAACACACCAGGTATCAGCTAGCTATTTATAAAAGGTATCTCAAAATTAAAGCGGGATTTCAATTTGCTACCATTCATGCAGTGAAATGTTTCAACCCTTTTAAAATAACGATTTGACAGTTGTTAGTTTAGGTTTAGTAAAATTGGAACGTTACTCGATAGAATAACGTATTAACGCAATATTTGTATTCAATAAAATAATTTCTTAATTTTCTTCACAGTTTTTTTTATAATTGCATTTTTATTCAATCGTAAAGTGCACAAATAAGGTTATGTTTGCATTAATACATAGGGCAAAAGGTTTTACTTTACTAGCACATGCCCACTCTTTTGTCTAAATTTCCCATGATCATTTTTCAAAAAGAAGCTGAATTTCGTTGATGTTGCTTTTAATTTCCTCCTTCAACGCAAGCTTACTTTTAGGCCCGTTGGCCTAACTATTGAACTGCGGCCATCACGCCTTCATTATTTTTGAAATACTGCTCTACAACTAAAATATCTTTTTGTGTTCTCTAATTACCCCATTTTTAACTATCATCTGTCATTGTGTATTAATAAGGTTTCAACACTTTATTGCCCAAATGGTGGCAAATTCAGATCTTTCGGAAATTTCGGGAAACCTTTTATTACCATTAAAATCGAAATCATTATGTTTCATGTATCCACAAGGAAATTAGAAATATATTAACAACCAGTAATATTTTATATAAAAAGAAAGAATACATTCATTATCATTCATGTAATATAGTGCATTTGTAAACTCCTATGTAAAAGAATAAAAATCACAAAATTGCAGTCTTTAAAATAGAATTTATGTTCCGTGAAATCTTTATTAACCTGCCGAAATGATTTTTCGAGCAATTTCAAGATTAGCAAAAACTTATAAAGAAGTAAACTGATGAGACACAATCTGTTTCTTTTTAATCGGATTTATTAAGAACAATGAAAAATCTTCCATATGAAAATATAATGGCTTTTTAAAAATTAACGAGTTTATACGTGTTAATCTCACACAACACATTTCCTACTTCTGAAAGAATGAATGTAAAGAAAATAAAAACGAAAAAGCCAAGCAAAAGTTTATTAAAAATTAACAAGAGACGAATCCTCCTCTAAGAAATGTTTACGTTCACACTCTCTCCCTCGTAAGTACACCACTCTACATGCCAAGCGAGAGTAAAACTGAGTCATTTTTTTACCCCCTGCAGCATTCATAATTACATTTGAGATCTGGTTTCGGTTCTTCATAATTTGGGGAATAAGTAAACACCAAAGACGACTAAGTGTCCTTAATTTAATAATGAAAAAACACAACACCCGCTGTAAAAAGTAAGTCTCTTAATTAAAACAAATCTAATTAGTTCCTCTCTCGAAAAATGTGGCACGTCAAGTTCTTGTAATTAGCGAAACCCGAGAAATAAAAGATGTATTTTTTCTTCTGGCTGCACGTCAGTTAAGCATTATAGCACCTTTGTCATTGATTTTTTTCCCTGCTTTTGTTTTGTCACTTTCTTTTGGAAAAAAAAGAAAAACCATTAAGGTTTAAATTGCTTTATACATTGTGTAATGCCAAAGAGAAATATTGCGTCTGGACGGCTGAGTTGAATTTTTAGTAGAAGTATTTGGAGCAGGAAAATTTCAGAAGATACCATGGTTTAGCTCAAACTTTTTTCCAGACTATGTGTTGATGTTGATTGATGTCTAAAAAAGTTTTCTTCCTACACTTGAGTGGGTTCAGGGCTCTTCTGGTGCAAGACGTAATATATTTTAATTTTTTCCTTGAAATAGTATTTTTTTAAATATTTTTTATGGAAAACTAATTTTTAAATCTTCTCTGAGGCATACTTTTAGAGGTTGTTTTAATGATTGAATAAAAGAATTGAAAAAAATGTAATGTATGTAAATGTATTACTTTGCTTCAAAGTGTATATTTTGCAACAATTTTATATATATATGTCGAAACTTTGTATCAAAAGACAATTCACCTTCATTATTGTAGGTTAATTTTTCTACTATTATTTTTAATAGTTTATCTTACTATCCATAACATTTCCTCTATAGTGCTAAGCTGGTAGTAAGCAATAAAAAATACTCATGAAGAATCAATTAGCAATTGATACAAACACAAAATTCATGATAATTTATGACTGGAATAATTAGTTTCGTTATTAGTAAGTAATAGAGAGCATTTCTGAATCTTTCTTTTATTTGATACTTAATAAATAGTTTGTTCATCCTTATCAATATTCGGAATTTTTTTCAATTAAACTTGCATGGAGCAGGAGCTTTGATTACTTTATTTCTATTTCCATTCGGTTTTGGGAAAAAAAATATTAAAAGTAAGGGCTGCTTTGGTTTTCTGTGTCCTGATCAGTTAATAAGGGAGATACCCAATCTGCTCATATTCCTACCTCTCGAAGGAATATTAATGGAGGATATACCACCCGGACAGATATAATGCACATCGAAACTTCTTATTGAGTGGAATGAGGTTTGAACTTAAAACCATTAGCATTCAATGCCTTGATATCAAGGCACCAATGCTTGTACTTAATCGAAGATTAACACCTTAAACGGCTATGAATATTTGGATAAATTGCACAATTAGTTAAATGATTTATTTAAGTAGTGATGGAATTGTCACATTTATATCTCAGTAAATGTTCCATTAACCAAAATATTAATGGAGGACATAGTACCCCGACAGATATAATGTACATCGAGACTTATCATTAAGTGGAATGGGGTTTGAACCTTTAAGCATTAACTTACAATATCTTGATATCAAGCCACCAAGTCGCGTAATTAATTGAATATTAATACCTTAAACGGCTTTGAATAGTTTGATGAATTGCAAAATTAGTTATGTGATTTATTTAAGATTCATTTATTTAAGTGGCTATGGAATTGTCATATTTAAAATCAGTAAAAGTACAAAATATTAATAGAGGATGTAGCACCCATACAGATACAATAATGTACATTGAAGCCTATTATTATAGAGCGAAATGGGATTTGAACCTTTACCCATTAGCTTTCAATACCATGCTATCAATCCACCATGCATACTTAATTGAAGATTGACATCTTAAAGGACTTTGAATATTTTGATGAATTGCAGAATTAGTTAGGTTATTTATTTAAAATTCATTTATTTAAGTGGCTATGGAATCGTCGTATTTATAATATCAGTAAAGGTCCAATTAATAAAAATATTAATTACATTAAAAGTGTAAATTAAAAATACCTATTACAAGAATGCTTATGTTAAGAAAAATACTTATTACATAAAATAGTGTAAATTAAAAGTACTTTATGCTCCTTGACTTTATGGTGCGTCACAATTTCAAAAAATCTAGTCTACTCTAAAATTTTATGCATTATAGTAATATCCAACTTGAAAATTAAAATTTCCTAACATATTGAACCTATATTATGAAAAAAAAGATGATTTTTTTAGCACTCCGGATTCCTAACTAGTTTCTGAAATTCAAATAAAGTCCTTTACAAAAAGTTCTCACCGAAGCATCCTTCAAGAAAAATGCTTTAAGTCAGCTCATGTAAAATGCAAAAGAAACCCCCCCTCCCAGAATTCAACTAGAAAGATATTAACACTTCGCTATCAAATATGTGATAAGTTCATTCGAAATGTTTTTAAAAAGCTATCCATATGAACCCCATGTTTTAAATGTGTATGGCATGGTTTCAAATGACCATTTAATTCTTTATGTGTTTGTACTTGTATTTCACTAGCTTTGAAAATTTGCAATATGTATTGAATCCCTCTCTTACTTACATTAATGGAATATTTATTTTTAAAATATAGAAAATTCCTTATAAGAAAATTTAAAACAAATTATATTTACTAAAAAAATCTCCATTTCTTGTTAAGTCCCTTACTAAGCATCTAACTCGAAAAGAAAACAAAGTTCATCTTACAAAAATGTGTTTTTTTGAATTCGGGGAAGCATGATTTTCGAGTACTAATTTTTCGAAGATTACAATAATACTTCGTTTTAACTTTGTACACAAGAAGTGCAAGCTTTGCACGCAAGATGTCCACATTTACTAAAACTTACTTTGTACAGATGATGTACATTTTCTTATGGATACTTTGTACTGTTGAAGTGCATATTTACTTATACATACTTTGTACAGATGATGTACACATTCACTTATGAATACTTTGTATAGACGATGTATACCTTTACTTATGCATATTTTGTACAGATGCTGTACACATTTACTCATGAATACTTTGTATAGATGCTATATACATTTACTTATGCAATGTACAGAACAGATGAACAGATTGTGAACAGATAAGAGACAGAAGAGATAAATGAATAGATTGTAAATTTGTTTATGCATACTTTGTACAGATTGTACATTTATTTATGTTATGTATGTATGCATACTTTGTAGAAATTTACATTTATTTATGCATACTTTGTACACAAGAAAGTAAAAAAATAGTTTAAATTTATACAAGCTTAATTTTCAAATCCGTTGCGTGATGGAATAATTTGTTTCAAAATCCCATTCTAATTTTTAAGCTTCATCAAGAAGTAGACATTTGGGAGTTCGAAAACCCCATTTAGCTTAGCAACATGTATTTAAAAAGAACAATGATTTTGATCCTACTTAGAAGGGAGTCGAGATAGGATTAAATTGAGAAAGTTACTTTTAATGGAAGATTTAATCTGAGTGCCAAAATATAATAAGACTACGCTCTAAGATTATTCTCGGAATATCGAGCAAACTAAGCTATTCAGATTATTGAGTGGAAATATTTAAAATTAAAGGGATTCGAGATTATTAAACCTTCAAATCTTCAAAAGATCTTCTAAATTTAGCTTTTGAAGTCAGTATTAACAGGAAGTATATAACAGATTTGATAACATGTATAATATGTATATGCAAAATTATATATAATTTTGAATATAAATGATTTATTATCATGCGAGAACACGCTGTTTTGGTTTGGGATTTTTAAAGAGATTTGAAGGAAACAAATTGTTGGCGGCTCAAAATACGCAGGTTGCAAATTGACGATTTATCCATTTTTTTTTTGGAGTTGGCTTTCACAGTATAACTATTGAAATATTTACCGTCTGCTAATGTAGTTTTATTTTGAAGTGGGCATTCACAGTATAGGTGTTGAAATATCTATCGTCTGCTAATGTAGTTTCATTTTAGAGTTGTCTTTCATAGTATAGATGTTGAAATATCTATCTTTTGCTAATGTAGCTTTATTTCTTAGTTGTCTTTCACAGTTTAGCTATTGAAATATCTATCGTTTGCAAATGTAGTTTATTTTGGTGTCGGCTTTCACAGTGGTTTTTACATTATCGGTCGTCTACTGTTGTAGTGTTTTGCTTGGAAATCACAAATGTTATTGTCTAACTCGCGCAATGTTCTTTTGAAAAAATAAACCAAACAAGTTAAAATATGTTTTGCATATTCGATAAAAATTGTTGGTTCGGGAATAATTTCAACTAATTAAAATAGAGTTATTAGAAAATAACGCAGAAGGTTGTCATATTCGGAGATTTATCACCTACTAAATTTACAACTTGATTTCCAAATTATTCTTCCTCAGAATTCTTACGGATTGTCTTAATTAGTTTAAATCAATTTGAAACAATAACGACTATATTAGATAATGCCTGCTTCAATATTAAAAATAAAACTATGGCTTTATTTTTTAAATTTCAAAAATTGATCAAGATCCAAAACTTTGTTAGCCAAGAGAAAAATTGAAAATAAAACTTTAAAAAAATTATATTACATATATAAGAGAGAGGGAAGAATAGAAATGGATAGAGAAGTATCATGATAGTTTTAAACAGGTTTAAACTGGTTAATGATTTAAACTAATTAAGACAACAACTTAAAAAATAATGATTTCTCGAATGATAATAACAAATACTCCTGAAAACAGCTTATCATTTGTATAAGATTAATCATTATTTTCAAATGATGAATCTATATGTTCATCTTTTTAACCTTCCAGCGGGCGCGCGTATGTGAGAGATACACTAGAGATGAATTTAATTTTATACCTTCAGATCTGCTAGCACTGAGGAAGCCGGTTTTTGACTATTTGTCCCCCTCCCTTTGACCTACTTTCAGTTATCTTTATTTGTTTGTGGCGTTAATAGGTCTCTGCCGATCAGGTATTTGTATTTTAGAGATACGCGCGACCGTTCATGTAAGTTTTTTTTTCACATCTGATTTTGTATGATTTTACAAATAAATCCGTGTTGTTTTAGACTGGCGACAGCTGGAAAATGCACTTACGAAGGAAATCTGAAAAAAAGCACCCACATCTCTAAAAAGTTAGCTAAAATTAAAGGTGCTAAAGAGAAAAGCCGAACTAGGCATTGAATTGGAAGATGCGACGTCAGGGAAAAAAACCTACCAAAAAGAAAAGCGGACTAGAATCACGAGTTTTATTTGTGAGATTTGACAGAAATTTATAAGTTTGGAGCACACTAAACATATTTGCTCAAATTGAAGGCTGCAATGAAATAACAATGAAGCAATTTTCTTCCTTTGCATATCTATCTAACTTTCAATTACATTTCCCTTTTTATACATAAATTCTGTATTTTTGCACTTCTATATTTTATATGCAAATTGTTCTGTAAAAATATCGACAATTTCATTTATATTATTTGTAAATTAATTCAGTGAACAAGTGGTCATATTATTGTTTTTGCAATCTATGTTTATATTGTATCTGTTTCTTTTTAAGTAAAAAAAAAATGTTTAATGTGATTATAGTTATTAATCATAAGGTATTTACAATATAATTTTAATAGTTACGCTTTTGAAAATTAACAATTTACTGCATTCTATGTGGGAAAAAAACACGAACTTTCATGTTGACATGACGGCCGGGCCAGCTGGAAGATTAAAGTCTTTAGGCTATGTTTGATTGTGAGAAAGTGAATATCTTCATACAAGTAATAAATATCTATCTAACTTAGTCAACTGATACGGGAATTAATGCATTATGAACGTGCAGATAGATGACTACCAGATCACATATCAGATCTTACCTTTCACAATTATTCGACTTACGCTACATACATATATTCAGTTTAAGATGATTGACTAGATCTGATTATAAATATTCATAAAGAGTCTTAGACTTTTACGTTGGTACATACTATAAGAATCTGCGCATCAAAATTTTATAATTAGTGATTGATACGCAATAGTCAAATATTACCCTAACCAATTCATCATTTGCTTAAGATTACTCAGAATTTGCAAATGATGTCTATTCTCAACTCATCTTTTTGAAGGTCATAGGGTCACCTCATCATTGCTTGGCGATATAGATTATCAGCAAGTCTTCCATCAAGTAATCAGTAGATTAAGCATCGATATGACTTAATATATTGATATGCGAATTAATGAGTCATGAAACTGCAGCTTTTTGTCAACTGGATTATATATCAAGGTCAAATAATCCAAGACCATGATACTCCAAGGCTTATACTTCTTTTGACTTTCTACCAATAAATGATTTTAGGGTATTTGCTCCAACACATATTTTGCTTTCTCGTTTCTAGAAAAAATGTTCTCTAAGGTTAATCATCTTGAGTTAATATCATGAAATAAGGATACATTTTCGCGATCTAACATCCTTTATGACAGATACAAAAGTATCATATAGATAAAAAAAAACAATCTTAGTTTTCTGAAATCAAATCCCTATGGATTGAAACAAAACATTATTAGCAAGCAATGTCTTTAATCAAGTAATCAGTAGAAAATGCATCGATATGATTTAATATATTGATATGCGAATTAATAAGTCATGAAACTGCAGATTTTTGTCAACTGCATCCAGGTCAAATATATCAATACCATGACACTCCAAGGCCTTTGGCTGTACTTCTTTTAACTTTCTACCAATAATGAATTTAGGATATGTGCTCCAACTCATATTTTGTTTTCTAGTTTCTGGAAAAAAGTTCACTAAGGTTAATCATCTTGAGTTAATATGAAGGTATATTTTTGCAATCTAACGCCCTTTATGACTCAGATATAAAACACTCATATAGATAATAAAACAATCTTAGTTTTCCGATATCAAATCCACATGGATTGAAAAAAAAGCATTGGAAAAAGGTTGGTACAACACCAAAAAAATAAGATTTTCTCTCCTCGATCTCGTATTTCGGACGGCTGTTAGGGCAGAAATAGGACTCCCCGAACGCACATAAACTCAGCAGTTACAGGGGGATCAGATTTATAGCAGGCCGCCCAATCTCGCGAGTATCGTGAGCCCACCACTTTGCATTTTTTATAGCGTCCGGCGAACAGAATCCGTTCCACAGTTTCGCGTGCAAAAATAAGTCCCATAAATTGTGTTTTTAGAAGCTAATGAAGGGAATGGCGCTGGAGTTCTTATCGTGGACGTCATAACTCCGGATTTATTTATTTGGTGTTTTACTTGTCAGGGGGATTGGGCCGTTTGAGAGAGAAAAGAGAGACATTTGCTTACGCACTTCAATGGAAAGTTTACAGCCGAGAGTAAAATATAAATAGGAAATGTTATCTTGGAATCACGTTTAAAAAATAGAGCATGAAACTAAATTTATGATACTTGTTTCATAACAAAATATGTATTAAATTTTTCGAAAATTGTCCCAAAAATTTTAAACTGGTTAATATCATAACTATTCAAAATTAGTAAACTTATATCTTATCCAGTGTTCTTTGGAGATCCGAAGATTACTCAATAAAAATACTATAGTTAATTTATACTAAATCCCTTACATGTAACTTTTAATCCATCATTCTGATCAAATGTCAGACATCACAGATGCAGCTATTTTCATTACAAAATATACATTACTTCTTCGACAGTTTTTCTAAAATAATAAAGATAATTAAGAGCATAGTTTGATCAAATAAGAATAAATAATTATTTGTATCCAATTTTCATTGGTGACCAGTTGGGTATTCGGAAATACTGGATATATTTATTGTGAACAAAATCACATAAATATAACGTTTTATCAAACGTTATACTGAATTGTCGACATTATAGTTTTGTTATTTTCTAGAAATATGCAACGGGAACATAATTATTTCATTGTACATCGTTTTCTTAACAATGAAATCATTAAAATAACTTGTCGCAAATTGTGTTGGCTTCAAACTCGACATGTTTTCTAAGCCAGAATGATACATATTTTAAATAATAAACACAGAATAATTGATTATTTTTTTTAATTAAAAGCGGTCAAATACAAGTTTCCGGATTTATTTGCAGGTAAACAGGAAGTACTATTAACTCCATCTATTAAAACGTAATGGAGTCATTTTATATTTATTTAGCATAAATGATTCATACGGAAGAGAAGACGATTTTAAATGAAGAAAAACTTACATACATTGCCGAATTGAAATTTTTATAAAATTTTAAAAAATAATTCAGCATTATTTTGATAAGAATAAAATTTGTAAATATTTTTAAAAATGGTTTTTAGATGTATTGTAGAACATAATACAAATACCATAAATACAAAAAAATATTTGGAAATTTTATTTATTTTGAAAAATTGGAAAATGTGTAGTAAATTTCAACGAAATTTAACTAAAACGGTTAACACTCTACATACACGAAAAAAATGCAGCAATCTGTGGGGTTTTTTTTTCACAAGTTGTAGAATGTAATAAGGCATGAACTGAACCCAAATCTAAGAAAATTTTTTAACCACAGATCGTAATTTTGACCTCAATCTCAGAACTATAATTTCTAAACCTGTACTCCCAGTACTATTACTCTCGACATGGAGGACTTTGCGCCCATGACAGATTTATACGTGTGCCAGACACCAACATATGCGGAGAATCTTCGATTATCGAGTTCGAACTCTCAATCTAACGGTCCCCAGTCCAATGTCCTACCAACCGGGTTATCCCAACATCAAGAGATATCATTAGAGACAAAGTTTAGTAAATGCTGTTTAAAATCTTAAAAGTTCATATCGCATAATCCAGTATCCACAAACTATACCAAACTGGCATAAAATATCTACGGTATTGCAAAATTTTCAAAATGTTGAATGGTATTCAAAATATCATATAATGTAGTTGAGATATTTCATCCAATCGTAGTGCAGATTATATCGGGGCATGGAAGATTTCCTGAATATTTCTACAGATTCGGAAGGAGGTTCAAAAAGGTTGATGGGAATTGATCTCAGTCCAGTACTACAGAATGTATTGAACTCAAAGAAATTAGAAGGAGACCCTCTATGGTTATTAATTTTAACACGATATTATCATAATCCAAAAATCTAAAAATTCTTAAATATTGGTTAAAAAAATGTCTAGACTTTCACCGATAGTTTGAAGGTTCTTTGAACCTAGGTTGGACGTTGTTTTCCAATGCAAAAATTTGGATCGTTAACAAGAACAACATCAAGTCACAATAATTCTTGTTTATATGGTTTATTTTTGTGGTAGATTTTTTAGTTTAGTTATATTCAAATTTTAAATAACAATTTAACATACTTTATTCAGTTAAAATAATACAGTATGGTTAAAATCCGCGAAATACAAAAGGTACAGATCTATCAAAAACGAATTTAGTTCAAAGAAATATAAAAAAGACCATGAAAACTTTTTTGAAGGAAATACTTGATTGTGAATTTGCATTTTTATCATTCTTTTTAAATCAAGGATCCAGAAATGTATTTAAATGAATGTTATTCGTAAACAAGCAAATCAGTCTTAAATCCAACACAGCTGTGAAGGAAATCCCAGACAAAAACATTCAAAGTATGGGATCGAACATTTAAAATCAGTGGGGAAAAGCCTTAATGCTTAGAACAGAAAATGGCACATCTTTAAAAAAGCATAAACCTGGGCTTCCCCAGCTGTGTCTAGAAAAAGAAGATATTCTAAACTTTCCAAAATGTCTGTATCATACGTAATAAACTATCTAGTATACACCGCGTCAACACATAAACGTATTTTTCAAATTATGAGAAACTGTTTTTGAGCGTTGGATATTAAAATATGTCTTGAGAAAGTAATTTTCTGTTTTTGCCTCTTTATGTAAACTGTTTTCGAAGTATTTTACAAAATGGATTTTTTGGAAAAAACAAATCAATTTCTGCTGAACATTGGCTCGATTCCAAAAAGAAGTTTCTAAATAATAAATGGTATTAAAGTATTTTTGATTTAAAGCGATTGCATGATCTGCTTCCATATTAAAATAAATCTTTAAGAAACTTATTTAATATATCTGGATATTTGTACAGGGTGATTAGCGAATAAGCACTGATTTCAAAATTAAATATCTATACAAAATGATCGATATAATTATATGGTAAACTGTACGCTTATTAGCAAAACTGTAAAAATAGTGTACGAAAGTCAGAAAATTTAGTTACAAAAATCGTTAACAGATGACGCTCAGCGCTGAAAACTCTCTGAAAGGAGTCTTAAAAACTATTAAGTAATGTGGTCTTTGCAATCAAAATGCAAAAATTTTTCAAAATTTTCACCTTTTGAAACATTGAGGTGGCGTAATTGAACAATGAAATTTGACATCACGTCTTGCAATGTCTTAACGGAAATGGAATCACATGCAACAGCAATCAACGATTCAATTTCTTCTAGAGTGGCGGGATTGTTTCTATAGTCAATGTCTTTCGATGTTCTCCACAGAAAGAAGTCACAAGGAGTCAGATCGGGAGTCATTTTTCATTTTTGATGTCGCACTGAAAGCATCTGTGGGCATTGTGATTAGAGAGCCATCTATTAACGATTTTCGTTACTAAATTTTCTAAACTTTTGTACAGCATTTTTACAGTTTTGCTAATAAACTTACAATTACCACATAATGCTATCGATCTTTGTTGTAGAGATATTTAATTTTGAAATCAGGACTTTTTCACTCATTATCCACTATTTGGAATATTAAAATAATTTCTACAAATGTAAATGTAATTCAAAAAATTAATTGTAACATGTTTTATTACTAGAGTCTAAATATACTGGACGTAGGAATATACTTAAGAAATTTAAAAATTAAATATTTAAAAAATTTAACCTTTAAATGTATATCAATTGTCTACAACCATTTCCACTTAATTTTATTCTGAAACTTAATTTCAGAAGCAAGCTGATAACAAAATAAAAATAAAAAAAATCACACATAAATCATGTTTGAAAGAAAACTGACATTGTTTTTAAAAAGTTGACTTACTTTTAGGTGGGAAGCTATATTGGTTTTTTTTTTTTTTGGTTTTTTTTTTATATTTGAATGTAGCGTCAGCGTGTTACTTGAAGAGATGATTTCTGTAGTCGAGTTCCATGTAAAAAGGAGTGATATATCTGTTAAAAAATTAGTTTAGTAACACAAGCTATAGTAGTAGTAGTTACACGTAGTTTATAGTTTAACACAAGTCATCGAAAAATTATATCTCAAATTTATTTTTGATACCTCTTACGCACTTACAATCGATTTTTTAAAAATATAATAATGTTTTACATGGAGTATTGTCCTCTTAAATTCCATTAGATTTTAAGCATCAATGCAAAATGTTTTTTATAGTTAAAAAAACATATAAACTCAATTTTTTGAAAATGCAATCACTTATAGGTTCAAAATTTGGCAAAAACAATTAATGCAAGCTATGCAGTAATTTCGTATATTGCTGATTTTATGTCGTGTAATAAATACAAACTAAATGATTATTAATTAACGATAGGCTTAGAAGTCCCATTTGTGTTTTTCTAATAGATTTTGAATAAATCATATTTTACAAGGATCATTGTCCTCTTAAATTTCTTTAGATTTTAACCATAATTTCAAAATACATGTTTTTTTTTAATTATAAAAAATAAATTAAGTTTTCTGAAAATGTAATCAATTATGGGTCCAAAATTTTGCAAAACAAATTAATGCCAGCTACGAAGTAATTTCGGTTATTGCTGTTTTCATGTCGAGTAATAATAATAAACACAAATACAATAATTATAAATTAAAGATAAAAATTTTTAAAGTCAAGCCCTTTATAGACGGTTGTTGCTTTTTTGTTGTTTTCAAACTGTCTTATTAAGAATTCCTTTCAGTCTAGAATCCTTCAACAAATATTTATATAACTTTTAGATTAAAAACTGTGCTATTTTACATATACCTGAATTTAATCTTTATGCAATTATCTTATCAAAATGTATTTATCACCCACAAATTTTCTTGTAAAGCTTGCTCAAAAATGAAATCTCATTAACTAAGCTGGCACATTAAACGCTTTTTTTAAGAAAAAGTTTCATGTTAAAGAAATTTAAAATAAAATGGCTTAAATTGAAAATTTAATACCACATGAAATCAGAAAAATTTGTAACGGGTATTTCCAAAGCTTATAAGAAAAAGTACGGAAAAAAGACTTTTAAAAATTATATATTTATTGAAAAATTTGCGAAGGATTAGTAGATGAAAGTTACCAGATAAGTAGTATTAGAACAAAATAAAATTGTGTAAAAAAGTGTTTTGGAATATCCGCCGCTTAACCGAGACAATATGATTAACGAGATTTTAACAAGTGTCAAAATTTCAGGAGATTGGGTGTAAAGTATAGTAGAAATAAAAATAATGTTTATAACATACTGAAATCCCTCTTTTTTAGATCATAAATGCAAATTTTGTTAAAATCGTAAAGTTACTAACATTTAAAAAAGATTTTTGAAGCTTTATTAACAAATTGAGCAAATTGAAAATATGCTACTGGAGATTATTTTCTTTGAAATATGGTGTTTCGAAATTTTAAAAGGTTATTGAAAAACTTGAGCTCTATATATTTATTGTTTATAATATTTGTATTCATAGAATTTTTCGCAGGGTTGTTTTTCCTTTTGAATTCTACGTTCCACTTCTTTATATGTATTCAAATATTTTCTTTTGTATGCTTTCTTTATAACTCTAACCTTTCAGCTAGCTATTTATAAATAAATTTCATGTTCTATTTCTTTATGTTTATTCAAATATCTTCTTTAGAACGAATTCTTTATGTTAGCAGCTTAACTCAATATTATTTCTCATTTTATTACAAATCGTATAAGCGGCATACGTTTCATGAAAATAGACTTCATCGCAATTACGAAAAAAGACGGTAAATTTAATCAGCTATTTGAGTGAAATTTTAATGTAGTACCCATTCTTACAATTTAAAGATATCTGAACACTTCAAATTGGGAAATTATTTAGGTTTAAACCTATGATCTTGAAATATGAACTACGAGGGGTGATCCAAAAAAAGTCTACAAACAGCAGTATTTGGGAAATACAAATTATGGAGGAGAATATTGTCACCCAGAGTGGTGACAAATGGCGCTAGTTGTCTTAGACCGGTCGTTCAAAGTGTCAGTGTTTATAGCGAGACCGGAAAAAGTAGTCAAGACGTCAGAAAAAGTGGTCAAGAATAAAGATGTCAGCCTTGATATGATTTCTATGGGCATAGAATCAGACAAATCGTTGAAGTTTACAGGGAGGGTGAAGCAACGAGAATAAAACAAGGGGAGAAATGGTATTTTTCTTTTGAAGCGAGCAGATAGATTGTCCTAAATGTTTAAATGGAAAGTCTAGATCCACCAACTGATTTTGCTCTCAATGACTACTTAATTTTCCTGTCATTGTAGAAAAACTTATCTGAAACGTGGTTCATATCAGATGATGATGTTCAAAAAGATCCCGAGAGCTTTTTCAATGGTCAAACACCTGATTATTACTAAGTCTTGTTAACCAAATTGGTCT
Source organism: Argiope trifasciata (assembly GCA_026543055.1). NCBI lineage: Eukaryota > Metazoa > Arthropoda > Arachnida > Araneae > Araneidae > Argiope > Argiope trifasciata. The sequence goes on along the minus strand of JAPMOQ010001578.1, from coordinate 483,808 downwards.
GGTGGTGTGATAAATGCCTCAACACGTTTGGTAATTATGTTGAGAAGTGACCGCCACATATGTATCTTCATTACTATTTGTATTCTGTGTCTATTGTTAATAAAAAGGTGATATTTAAGTGGAAAGTCTAGAGCCCCCAATTGATTTTGCTCCCAAAGACTATTTCCTTTTCCTCGCATTGTAGAAACACTTATCCGAAACGAGGTTCCTATCAGATGATGATGTTCAAAAAGATGCTGAGAACTTCCTCAATGAGCAGAGACCTGATTTGTACCAAGACGGGGTAAACGAATTGGTCCGGCGGTATAATAAATGCCTCAACACGTTTGGTGATTATGTTGAGAAGTGACCGCCACATATGTAAATAAATTAAGATTAAAAACCATTTTTCCTTTGCCTAGTAAACTTTTTTTTGTATCACTCTTCGTGTTTAAGAGCAAGATTTATTTTTCTATCAAACGAGTTCACCTTTTTCAATCTGAATAATATTTTTGTGCAAACATCTCGAGATACTAAAATTAATTTTGCATCATTTTTCATTCACTATAATTTTTTTAAGTTTCCGTTGGTTTTTATTCTACTATGGAGAAAATGAAATATAATTAAATATTAATTAACTTCAACCAAAACAACGTTAATTAAAATCTGCTGTGAAAAAAATTTGATATTTATAACGAGAAAATACGCTTACGAACCTGTGGTTTTGCTTTCCCACGCTAATACTGTCATCGTAAGGAAGACAGATTGGCAGTAATATGTATTGAATAGTGAATGGGTGTGACGTCAGAAGTCCCGAGTCTTGGCGACGAATTTGGCGACTTTGGCGGCTAAATGGAAAGTACCAGAAACATCGAGAATTTTCCAGATCTGTCTACTAGGGGCCGAGATCCAGCTAGAACACTCCTGATTGGTCCAGAAGATGTTAGCCCCGCCTACCGCCTGTATATATAAGGCAGGAGGCTGCCGGGAGTGAAGTAAGTAAGTCAAGTCGAAGCGGAGCAGCGGAAAAATAAGAAAGAGGACCTGAAGAAGAATCAAGTGGAGTTAAGTCGAAGTGCGGCAGCGGAGAGAAGCCGAAGCTGAACGATCAAGTTCAACGTTCAACGAAGAAGACAAGTAACGTGTCGGAGTTTATCGAGAAGACCTAGAGATATAGAGGTCTTGAACTGAGGAGTCCTGAACGGTGAACTGCTGCGTGGCATATACTGACGAAGCTTGCGTCGTGTGTCGTAGCCCATTGTCTCATCGTCGGGAACGAAGCTGTCCCGAACTAAGGAGTAGTCCCGTTGTGCGAAGTAGTGAGTCGACAGCAAAGGCAAGAAGAGACAGAGGAATAGTTTCGGCCTGTTCTGGAGAGACCCAGGTGGTGTAAAGTGAATCCCTTAAAGATTCCCTCTCCGGCTGAATCCTGTCTGGCCGCTCTGTGAGCGGTGGACATTGTCACTACAGAATTTCTGCCTGTGGACTACTATTTGTAGTGTGCTGTCCTGTGTGTACGTCTCGGCTGTAAATAGCCATCTCTTGTACATATTTGTGTTGTGAATATTTGTCGTCTTTGTGCTGTCCTGTCCCCGTCCTGTAAATAAACGTCTGTGTTGTGCTCGTCAACTAAAGGACTGATCATTTTGTGTGTCATTATCATCTTACACCGTACACAACCACTATATATACAAGGTAAAACGAACCCGAAGGATTTTAGAATATAGGAAATCCGTAACAATACTTTTATATAAATATAAAAGTATACCCCGCAAGATGAGTTTATCGCTTATAACTATATTTTTAATTTTAAAAATTAGAAGATCTGTTTGAGCAAAATATTTTTAAATATCGTAGTTTTTATGAAAAGTTACGATCTCAATAAAAAGACATTTTTAGTCTATTGAACATAATTTTTTTCAGTATGTACCCTATTTATTGTTTAAAAAACAATACACAAAATTTAATTAAAACCCTCATTTGTCTGTGCAGAAACAAATTAAACTGTCGACATTTATATTCGATAAAAATATCTGCAATATTTTTATCGAATATAAATGGCAACAATGTTATTTTCCCTCTACTGAAGGAAAAATTCTAATTATTGAAAAAATGACTGTTTAATTAAATTCCCTCAAAATTTTCAATGAAATTTTGATGAATTAGTATATGTGAGAAAAAGTCCATGTTGCAAATAACACATATTTAATCTCAATTTATACTCATTTAGCATTTTAATTTAAACGATTTTTTAGTGAAGCGTATTATTTTTAATTTTATTGAAAATGCGAAACTATTTTTAATTTCAATAAGAGTTCAATCCTTTTCATCAAAAATTTTAATTGAAACGGAAATGCGAAATTCTTTTGCACAAAAGAATTTCTTATACTGTAGTTTCTGGAAAAATTGGGAACTATCACATGGGATTGATAAAAAAAAGTATATTTCTTTAAATTATGTGATGAATTACTTTTAAGGAATGATATAAGATGTATTGAAACATTTGTTAGGAAATTTAAATTAGAAGTGGGAATAGTATATAATTTTTACAGCGAATCAATATTTAAATACTTGAGCATGTGAATTAGAAGCTTGGATTTCTGTTATGAACAGAAAAATAGATATTTCTCTTTTATTGATATAAATTGTTTTTTCGCTTCCGTTTTATTTCATTAAATAGGAAATTAGGTTTAAAAGAATAAAAAGTAATTTTCAATTTAGCATTTCTATAAATAGGATTCCTTGATTTTGATACCGTCATTTCTTAAATACGATTACTTAAGATTTGACAATATCTATTTCGGGGAAGGGGGGTAGTCCTTTTCCTTTAGTAAAATAAAGATAAACGGTTATAGTAACTGGTTGCATAATTAATACAGCATATAGGATATATATGTTGTATCACCTATTTCATTAAGCGGTGATACTAGTAAGGATGAGCACATTTCGAGAATTTTTGGTCATTCTTTGACCATTAAATTCGCCCTATTAGATATTCTTGTTGAATTTTTTTCACGTGTATGTGAATATGGTACCACTTCTGATAGCATTATTTTAATTTCATCCGCAGATAATGCGAGTTTTTTTTATTGTTAATTGTAAACATCCCTTCCTACGAACTTTACTCTCATCCATATTTTGTTTTAACATTTGATTAGAACAGTATAACCAAATATGGCTCTTGAGCCAAAACACAAAAGCACCCAACCAATTCTCATATTTTGATGACTTAAACCTAGCATAACGCATGCGCAGATGCGCGGACGGTGTTAGAATCTTATATCAAACAATATGCATATACGCAGGTTACGTGTGATTATATCCTCACGTACATGGATACACAGAAACACGCACACATTACATATACATGTGTGCGTGTGTGTGTATTATTTACGATTTTTCATGTTTGTTTATGTTGTCAATATGAATATTCGATGGAACACAATTGCATTTGGTATTGTGATAGAAGAATAAATTCTATTCTTTCTTCCTAAGTTTTAATATGTAAGTATCGTCTAATTTTTTTTTACTTTTTTAAAGTTAAGCTGTGAACTGCATTGTTTTTGAGTATTTTCGCAAACTTTCTGCACATATTCTCATTGGACTTCTATATCTTTAAAAATTGTTTGCAATTTCTAATTATTTTTCCAATTTTTCAAAGATTTGTTAAATTGTTTTACCTATTCTTTACAATACCAATGAAATTTTATTCTCCCTTTCAGAATTCTTGTGCGAAACTAAATTTTCCCTAAAGATCTTATCATAAAAGGCGATATGATTTTTTGGGCTCTTTCATTTCAGTAAGCTATATATTTGGCAATGTTTCGTTCATGCCAAAAATACCTTCTTTGATTGCAATATAATACACGTTGAAAAAAAGTAGACGAATATTCAACTGGAGGATTGATTCAACATCTCAAACAGAATAATATTTGGGATGAAAAAAAACAAAATAAAGATTATTTGGGATGAACAGAACAAACTGACGAATATATATATGACGAACAGAACAAACTGGCGAATATATATATGACGAACAGAACAAACTGACGAATATATTTAGGACGAACAGAACAAACTGACGAATATATTTA
>JAPMOQ010001578.1:454394-475419 GCA_026543055.1 Argiope trifasciata | reverse complement strand
CTCTATAGAAAATGCAACTCTATAGAAAATGCAACTCTATAGAAAATACAACACTATAGAAAATACAACACTATAGAAAATACAACACTATAGAAAATACAACTCTATAGAAAATACAACTCTATAGAAAATACATCTTACTGACTTAAAGCGTCATTCCCTCTGTCGATTTTATAATCTTCAGGGTAAGTTAGCTTCAAAATGATCTGCAAAGCTCAGGTCTTAATACAAATATTGCCAAAATTCCTGCATCCATGTTGGGAACATCATTTTAAGCGCCAAATTGCTCGCGTTTCTTGCCAAGGTCGGGGATCATTGATTTGACATCCATTCAAAATCCCTAGAATTTGCCTATAAAATTGTCTTCGTTGCTATTAGACTTATTGAGAAAGTAACCGATATTGCTAGCTATATTCTTTATTTGCACAGTAGGAATAGCACATCTAGTTTGCATTTGTAGAGTATTAGAATAGTTCCGGTTAAGTAATTTTATACGTAGATGTAATCTGATGTCATCGAAATGGGGGAAGTATTAGAGAAATTCGGAGCCTATGGGAAATCGATGCACTTTAAACATCTGTTTGCACTTTGAATTTTTCTTTCACCTGATGAAAATTTAAGTAACTTTTTATTTCAAATTCAATTTTTTTGCTTTAATCGAAAAGATAATTGTAATGAAATTGCAGTGAAAAGATAATTGTTAATTAAAAAAAATGCTTGCATTGACAATGTTAATGGATTAATAACGTGTTAACTAATGTACGGTGTTAGGGCAATGCTCCAACATTTAATCGACTCTTATGAATTGTGGAGGTCTCAAACAGTTAGAGGCAAAATAGAAATTTATTTAATATTAGTTTTCTGTATTACAAAACAATTGCAGTTAATTCTCAGCACTGAGTATAAAAAAACTTGACATAAAATACAATATTTCACAAGTGAGTCCCAATATTCGAAACAAATATTTGACTTGTCAAGAATTTCTCATAAATTAAATCCATTCTTTATATTAGATTACGTACATCTGAAATATTAAAGCTAAAATTTGTTCATATTTTGTGTTATCTATATTTCGACAAATAATTTTGTCAATAAAAGGGTATTTACATCATTCAAACAGCACAGCATTTTTTTGCGGCAAACATACTTATTATCTACACTACATCCAACTATTACTATTATATAACATTAACTATATCAAATATCATTTGCTATATTTGCTCCAGATGGTTAGTTACTTTTCCTCTTAACGGATTATAACAACCATTTATTATTAACTATGTTATAAGAAAAATGAAAATTTTTTTCATAGACATGAAAGAGTAGGAAAATATGTGTCTGCCTCTATTTCCTATCTTATTTCTTTACATATATTATATATATATATATATATTTTAGTACCCTTTGAACTTTTCAAACACGCTGCTATTAAAAATAAATTATGCTAAAGTTAAGTTTATGAGTCAAACGATATGAGCCTAATTAATAAAAACAACTTATTTTTAAAAATATGAAATTTATAAGCTTAAACTTAAGCTTATAAAACTTATTTTTAGATTTATATTTAACTCGATTTTTCTAACAGCATTAATTCAACGTAAAAAATAAAAATAATGAAAAAAATTTACATTAGTTATATGTAAAGTAGATAATCTCTCATACATTTTGTTAGTGATAAATTTTTCCTATATTTCTCGTCGCGTTTTGGATGAAAACAAAACAGCAAAAAAAGGGCATGCCGCTAAAATAATGATCTCTATATAAAAAATAGATTCCCATGTTTAATCATTACACTTGAAAAATGATAAATATAGTTATCTATAAGTTACTTAATATTTTGTTGTTGTTACTTATGGTACTTTACAAACTCCATAAAAAACAGTCAAAAATGTAAACCGAATGGGCGGTAACTTATGAAGGAAAGGCTCCTGAGTACCCGACGACATAAGTCTGACCTTTACGTAATATAAATAGCTGGAACAACCCCTTTTTACAGGGGTAGGACTATTTCACACATCTCATAGATATAACACAGATTACAGAACAACCATGCCAACATCAGGTATGCTCAGATCATGGGGAAGACCCGCTACATCTTGGCCAGGTCATCTGTACTATTAAATCTTTATCTACGTTTATTTTTCTTTTTTGTGAGCATATATTTGCATAAATTTGTGGAAACATATTTTATTTTAATACTTTAAAGATTTCATATTTCCCCCTAATTCAAATATTATTTGCCCGTCTACCATCCTAGTGCACTGCATTCTTTTATTCTGATACCATAATATTTTTACCATTATAGTAATAAATAAATACGAGTTAATTTAGTCGAGTAATCTTTTGAGACAGATTTCATAATTTTAATTCTTAGTTTTATAATGAGAATAGGGGTCACGGTAGGCTGGTTGGTAGAGCATCAGTCTCCTAACCGAAAGGTAGCGAGTTCTGTCCTCTTCTCGGCCAAAGACCACCGTGTTGGCTAATGGCAGTTGGGGCACTTTAAATAGGTCGTAACTGCAAAGTTCTCCCAAAAGGGACGAGTCAAACGCTGATTTGGATCTAAATTCTGACTTGCGGATGTATGAATGAGTATATGGATGACTTCGACAGCCCCCTAAAAAGTGTCGTGTGTGTTCGATCAAAATCGTGCTTTCAACTTAACCTTGCTCTTTAAAAACAAAAGTCGCACACTTCTGCCTTCATTCGAAAGAGCTACTTCTCGTTCGGCTTGGTATGATCCAGTGACATTAGACAGAACAGAACAAAGAGAATGATGTGTCAGTTCTCGTTCATCTGTATTCAAACTTCCATGCCATACTAGTGCAGACTAGATGTATGTCCCAGATGGATTCAATTCGTTTACTTGGAGGGTATTCAATGAAAGTAGATTTCTGACTTGAATCAATTGGATTCAGAAGATGAGTCTTTATACTTAAAGAAGCTTTGATGTGAAATCAATGAGTTTTCGAGATCAACATCAAACTGAAGCTCTAGTGTGTACTAAGATAGTGTGCAAATTAAGTTTAAATGCATTTAAGTTGCTCATTGTCTTTGTCCATTAAATGTTTTAGGGTTATATTATTTCTTTTTCATTGGTCAAGTAGCATTTTCAATGTTTCAACGCCCGTTTATCGTTAAATATATCAAAAAAGTATTGTAATTAATAAATTATTCAGTGTTTTATTGATCTAAAGGAAAAACATTAAAGATGCATTTTTATTTATCCCCAGTTTAATGTAATTAAAAAAAATAAAATTTCTTATTCAATCACGAAATTTTTTTTTATGAATAAACTGCTCTTAACACATTCTGTATGTATTAAAATAAAAAATGGATTTTTTTTCTATCTTTTTTTAAACTTAAATAATTTAATTATGAAAGCACATATTTAGAAAAAATGAGTTTGTTGTTGTTTACGGAAACGCATTAAAAAACAACGACACATGATATATTTATGTTCTTAACGCATGTAATGAGAACAAACTTGTAATCTCAGATTGTTTACTGTTTGCTTGATACGCGATAAGAAAGGATTATGATAAAAATATGCTTAAAGTTTATCTACGAAAAAACACTCATTGAAAAAAAAACAAAGAGTATTATTACTTTAAATTAAAGTATCGATAAATTTACTAATATTAATCTTTGCTGTTAATTTAATATTTTAATATATTCTAGTATCTTTGGTTTTTGCAAAATACATATAGCAAAGTTAATCATTTTTTTTTACTTTAATGCCCTTTGAAATTCGATAATCAAAGAGTAGATCTATATTGAAAGGATTATCTGTGTTTAGAAGTTAAGGTTTTTCTTTCAAATTCGATCAGTGTATTGGACAAGCTGCACAAATAAAAATTATGCGCAAATGCATTCAAATGTGCTACTTTAATATTCATTTTTTATTTTGTTTAAGTCTATTTTCAAAATTGAATATGTGCCGGAATTACATTTCAGACGACTTGCATTTTCCAAAAAATGGCATTACATGTTTACTGTGTGGATTTATTTTACATATGTTCTCTGTGGAACAAAAAGGTACAGCATTCTATTTTCTAAATAATTCTTTAATCTATTCCCCAATAATATATTTTAGTTCTCCTATACCAATAAATACCTTATGGTTTCTGTTCTTAAAATAAAAGGAGAAATTTTGTCTGTACAAAGTTTTCAGAACCATCATGCCTATTTTTAAATAAAATGTTTAGAATATATCTTATTTTCTTATATTTTTAAAATAAAAAGGATTATAGTTTCAACTTTTGAATCATAACTGTCATCATTTTTTAAATGATTTTGAATTTCGAAGTCAAATGTTATGATTTCTGAATTTTATGTGGCATTGTTATTAATGAGGATTGAAGAGGCATAGATTATCAAGGGATATGTAATTAGGAAGGGTCATCCAAGATATCGGCGATTTTGTATCAAAATACGCCATATGTTTTAAAATAACACAACTCTATCTTCGCTAAGTTATTGATTGACAGCAGACGGAAACATTTCTACTATATTCGAAAGACACTGAAGGAATACTGTAAACCAATGAGCATCTTTTTCAATGAAATATTTTAGTGATCGGCAAGAAAAATTCAAATGTGGGCTATATCTTTCTAGAGATATAGAAGCTATAGCCCAGAGATATCTAGATATATCTAGAGATATCTCCATAAATACAACTGTCTCAGTTACACGAGACCAAAATTAATATTTCTATTTTATGTGATTCCCGAAATGAAATCACTCACATAATTGAACACAATTACCTTTATTATAAATCGCAAATTCATTCATTTGAATAGATGTGCACGTCTAATTGTATTAGAAATATCCGAAAGGAAATTCATAAATTAAGTAATTCATTGTCAGGAATTGTTCTTCTACCAAACAACTAGTAAATGTGCATATGCAATAATTTTTGAAACAGTAATTTTCAATAAACTAATTCCCAAATCAATATAAAAAAGAGAAATGGCGAATAAAGTAATAGCAATCAAACCAAAAATAAACATTTAACCACAAATCTGATTACTCCGGCCAGCTCTAAGATATACAAATTAAATCTAACTGACCTGACGGCCGCGAGAACATTGGCGAAAACTAAAATTGAGTCTCCTAGTGAGAAGACGTTCTGTCAACAGTAGGAGGTAAATGACTCCCCCCCTCCCACTTTTTTATCCACCCAAGGCAAGAACCAACCAGTTTCTAATAGTTATATCTGATGTGCCTCCCTGTGGAAGACCGTGAATATGTAAAGCGAAAGTCAGAATTTGTCGAAAAGTAAAAAATAACTTAAAACAAGTAATATAAAAAATAATTCAATTTCTACTTAGGCCATCAAAGAAAAAATGTATTTTAGTTTCTTTTTTATTAAATAATTATCAAAAAAATGAAGCATCATCAATTTTCGCAAGAATTGAACACGCATTCTTCACCTTCACGTGAAAAATAAAGAAATCCTTACGTTTTACCGGTATAGCTACAGTCTGCTGATTTTAGTTTTCATTACAAACTACTAAAACTCTATTTAAAGTTTTAAAAATTAATTTTATTTTATTAATGAACCAATTTTTGAAAAAGAAAACTGTATTACATCAAGTGTCATCCCCTAAAAAATTAGAAAAAAAATGTATTTCAAGTTGAATGCAGGAATAAAATGCATTTTCATCATGTTTGAAAATTTGAACACTATGTATAAATAAATAAATATAGGAAGTTTGTAAACCAACAGTAGCACTTAAAACACATTGACACTTTCTTGCATTAAATTAGGAAGAAATGCTCAATGCCTTACCTGAGACAGTTTAAGTTACCAAGATTAATGACTGAAGGACTTTCATAAAGTGTTTTCAGAAAAACTGACAAAATCTCAAATGATTTTAAACTAAATCAAATATATAAAAGTAGATGTTCTCCTAAAATTTCTTCGAAATTAATAAATTTTGATTGATTTGATGACTGTAAAAATAAAATTGATACATTATCATAGTCCGATCATATACCGATTTTTTTCAATATTCATCGAGAATGATACGAAATGTGAAAACTTGAGACTAATCAACCCAAACTATTCAAAACATTAACTACAATTTTCATATTAATTTTTTAAAAATTAATAATAACATATAAATAATAATAATAAATTAAATATAATAATAAATTATAATTATAATGAAAATAAATTAATAGAAAACAATTATGGACACTTTAGTGCAAATATCATGATTTCAAATTCTACATATCCTACTGTATTAAGAACACATATTCCTTTTGTATAACAAGTACCAGTACAAGAAAGTTTAAGACATTGCTGATCTATTGTTTTTATCCGTTACAGTTCTTGATTTCTAATTCATCAATTTAACATTCTCATAACCAACAGATAAGTATATTTCGTTTAATAATCGAGCAAATGCTTAGAAAATTATTGAAATTATGCGGCAATATTTTATAATGAATATGGATACAAGTATTTTTCGGAAAAAGACACTGTTAGCGGCTAATTGGCCAAATCCGAAAAGCAGTGCTCCTTACTTTACCACAGAACATGCTTTACGCAAATCCATTCCCAACAACTAAATGCAAACGAGTCTGAATTTCCAAACAAAGGGAACAATTATTCGCATTACCGCTTTTCCGGTAGCACAAAAGCTCTACTTAGGCATGGAGCAGTTTCCCGTCCCTTTCATACGACGGAAGTTCATTTAATGGCCAAAATGAAGCACGTATTCGCCTGGATATTTAGTATTCACAAAACATTCGCGTAGGAGCAATTTACTGTGGTTTAAGATGATAAACTGGAAGTTATTCTGTTCCGTGTAAACGTCGCTGGAAAAACAGTACCAAAGCTGTGGAAATGTAGTAGTTAACGAGGAACGACTTCACACACTCTGTACTTTCCACGTAGTGGATTTTTAGGCTTCGTTAGATTTGAAGAAGAAAACAAAATGTAAATTGTGTTACCACTTTTAAAATATTCTCAAAAGTGAATGCAACTCTAGAATCGACATCGAAGGATACATAATCAAAAGTATTGTAACAACTTCTTAAAACCGAAATACCCCAAACAGTTCTTTGAATCGTGGCCAATTTAAATGAATAATGAAATGATTATTATTTAATGTTTTCTGTTTTAGAGCACATAATTAGACCTTTTTATAGGAAAAATATTCCAAGGTGAGAAAAAAACAGAAGTATAGTTATATTGTAAATTATATTTTTAGTGAGTTGTTTTATGTTTGTCCACTACTAATTTTCATAGACTAATTAAGAACATTTAATCGTTTTAAGGTTGGCTCTAAGCCACTGATAATAAATTAAATCCATATCATTTAATTTTATAATTTTTTACTAGATATTAAACTGCTATCGCTTATTTTAAGCGCATCTGCGTTTATGCATAAACTGGAGTTATTTATTCCCAAGCTAATAATTCTTTAGAGACTGCATCCAAGCAATGTAAATATGCTTCAATACTGCATATCAATTGAATTTATTCTTTTCAGTTTATATTAAGTATACTGTTTGTTTCTTTGCATGTTACTAATTTCTTATTATCATTTCTATGCTACCAATATCATACTACCATCAATTCTATGCTACCTATACCATACTACCATCAATTCTATGCTACCAATATCACACTACCATCGTGTCCATGCTATTATATTTTCACTTCTAGGGGTTTTTGTAAGATAAATAAAGAGTGGAATTCGTTAAAACATTATTTCTTTTCAGAAAATGGTCAGATTTTTAAAAAGGAAAGGCTTGAAACATAACCATATTTTCTAATTATGAAAGTGTGCTATTCGAACAAAAATGGTAACATGAAAAGAAGTCAAAAGCTTATCAAGTTGTTAATAACAAGAAAACTACTACTTTTTGCAATACCGAATGGTGTAGAAATGCTCCAACTTATCAAAAATATTCAATATTCTTTTTTTTTTTCCTTTTGCTCATGAAAAACTTTTGCATTCATTATATAATTTCATTGTACTGGTAATTACCATATATGCTAAGAAAGTTTTACAAATTTAAGATCAACACCTTTAATATGAAAATATCCATGAATTTCAAAGAATATATAAAGAAGATTGTTATTTACCACAGTTTCCTAAGGTCTTTCCGAAACAATCTTCTAGCTTTAACCCTTTCCACTCCAATGTCGAGTGTCACTCGACACTGATTTTGTTCCACCAGCTCCACTGTCGAGTGATACTCGACATGGTGTAATACCTGTCAATTGTAAAAATTTTATCGATACTACATAATAAAACTAATTGTTATCGCACCGTTATATGTTCGTGTCGTAAACAACTTATCTCTGTGCGTCATCGTGTTTGTTTTCATGCAAAGACCTGTAATGTCATATATGGTGTGAATTTTCCTGGCGGATACGGATTTCTTGCTGTGTGTTCCAACCGAAAAATAAAAGGGGGAAGAAAAGAAACATGCTATTTTTGCAAAACATGTGAGACAAAACCTTCGCTTCATCCTGGGATTTGTTTCGAAAAATACCTTACCAAAAGGGATTATAAAGATAAGAATTTAGGATTTTAATATAGTATCATGTAATTACTCATAAAAAAAAGTTTATTAAATAAGAAAAATTCGTTTTTTTACAAAATACACAAAAAACACTAAAAGTAAAAAAACGTAATTTTAGCGTGGAGCTGGTGGAATAAAAACAAAAACAGCCTTGGAGTGGAAAGGGTTAAGGGCAATATTACATTTTATCGGTAAATTTTGAGTTGAAAAGACTTCATCCTTCAAGAAGGTTTCGAGGGTTTGAAAAAATATTTGTACAAGTTCCAATTTTCGACCGAAACAAAATGTTGATGGAAAAGACCGAAAGCAAGTTGCAAAGAAGAAAAGAAGAAAAACTAAAAGCAGTCGACAACAAAGACGACTTTTTCGAAGACTCTTCGCAAAGTGAAAAGATTTCCTTCTTTCCTCACTTTTTAGAACAAGAACAACAAAAATTCGAAAAAAAAAGAGAAAAGGAATTCCAAGCAATAGTTAGCTCAAGAAGAGGAGTGAACAAAAAACTAAATTCGAATGCCAGAAGACACTGAACCAAAAAAAAAAAAAAAAAAAAAATAGAATGCTTACTTTTCTTCTGCCTCCAAGCCCGATACAAAGTGCAGATAGGGGGAAAAAGTATATATAAACATTTCGGCACCGAAACAGGGTAGAATATTTCCTTTTTGAAGAAGAAAAAAAAGATATTGATATCACACTTCATCTTTGTGAATGTCACAGCTTTATCGGATAGTATAGTCACCAAGAAATCATCTGTGTGTCCCAACCCCGCAAGAGGACAAAAAATGCCTTCTTAAGAAAAAAGAAGAAAGCAAAATTGGAAATGAAAACATAAAAAGGTGGCGACGACGACTACAGGTGACAGTAAAGGAAACAACAAAGTTGAAGCTTTTGAAATTTTAGATTTTCTTCCCAAAACCCCTGTGGAGGCGTCATCTCATGAATTTAGTTTAGTGTTTTTTGTTCATCTGTTGGCCGTTACATTTCTTTGATCGAGTCAAAAAAACCCTGCAGCAAATCTAATGAAAGCGTACGCCCAAGACAGCCAGAACTAGACACGGGAGCTTTCTCGGAGAAGGGAAAGAAAAAAAATTAATAAAACAGCGATTCTTTTTTCTCTTTCTTTGAAATTCTTTCTTTCTTTTCCCTTAAAATTGTGATATGAGCAGCAGTTTTCTTTTTATTTTATTTTATTTGGTTTGTTTTCTTTCTTTTTACGAACGCCGAAGTCTAGCTGAAAAAGAATAAAAGAAAAATAATAGCAAGAAAGAAACAACAAGCCATTTAGAACTGAAAAGGCAATACGTCCAAAGTTTAGCAAAATTTCAAGCCGCTTGTCAGATGCAGTTGATCTCTGAGAAAAAAAATATATATATATAAAGGAAAACACTCCCCAGTTTTTCATTGTCAGGAAAAAAAACTTTTGCCTTTTTTTCTGCTATTTATTTTTGTGAAGGAAGGACTTTTCGTTTCAGATGAATTTCTTTCAAGCCTAATAAAAGTAAAGGAGGTTACAATAAATGGAGAGTGGGTGTCTCACATTTTCATCGACAAAACGATAATAATATGAAAATAATTTCATTTAAAAGCGCTTTATTAAATTTATTAATTCCTAGGAATCTACGCTTGGTGTTTAATGGGTTTTTCTTCAAATTATACTCAATTGCTACTAAAAAAGAGCATTATAATTTTTATATTTATAAACATTTATGAAAGAGGTAGAGTATTGAAAAATAATTATACTTGTAGGGAGTTTTTATTTTCTTTTATTAGATGAATTTAATTTTATTTCAGTTGTGAAGATTTGCCGCTGAATTATTTAAGATTTTATATAACGGTACAATTTTGTTTATTTAATTTGATTTGAAATCTTTTGCACTTTTACGTTTCAATGATTGGACATTGTTTTAATATTTTCAAAATTTATAATCAAATTAATTAATAGAGTGATATAAACTTTTATTCCATGATTTGTACCCCAGGACAATATTTTAAGTAAGAAATTTATTAAAATAGTTATATTCTTTATAGTAATGAGGATGGGTAAAAGTAAAGAAAAGAGAAGAGAAAATACAAAGTTTAAAGAAGTCGCTGTTTTTAGCACACTAATAAAATTGGACTTTTAAGAATTGTATTTTAATTTTACTTAGATTAAGTTACCAGTTAAGAATATCTTAATATTTTCTTATCTTGGTCTTGATAGTTTCAAACAAAACTTATTTACATTGCAAATTTGTCGGATGTATAGCTCATATTTTATTAGAAGCCTAACACCATTTGTTTTACTGGACTATGCATTCCTTTAATTTTCTGCCCATACTCTTATACCTATAATTGGTATTCCCGGGTACCTCAAAAAGGTAGATACAAAGCTTCCAACATGATGATTGGATCTCATCGCTCTGGTAATTGCGGAAATAGTGAAGAAGTTGGGTAAGTAATAGCAATAATGGCACATCTCTAATACAGGTTAGGTTGTTCCATAGCCAATTATAACCCTTAGGTCTTAGTAATGGGTAAATAGACTTGCCATTGTCGATAAAATGGAGATCAAAAATATTACAGAATCTTGGAAGTAGCAAAGATTCCACTTCGGTCAAGAATGGGATTCGAACTCTAAATGTATTCTAGAATATTCGGCATCTTCTCAAGGGAATTATAAAAGGAGAAAGAATCAATAATGGTATCAATCGAATTGAGAAAGAATATCCTACTGAATTGTCTTTTTGGAATGTTGATCTCCGTAGAGTTCACTTTGTGTTTGTGTACTTCTTTATTGACAAAATATTGTAAGATTTATCATTATAGTTGTTAATCTTCATCATAATGAAACTACGAAATACTATGTAACTACAAAGTGTCCTGAAATGCATTGAATGTTTATAAAACATAATAAAAAAAAAGAGTTAAAACTTAAAAGAAAAAGTTCTTTGTAAGAAATTCCTGCAATGGGTATACATTTCTACCCGCAAAATTTCTGGTTTTAGTTTGAAACCATATAGAAAGATAGCGCTGCTGATCAAAAAACCAGTAATTAAAGAAACAACTAAAAACCGCATCACAATTTTCCAAATAATTGAAAATCACAGCATGACGTTTTCGCAATGTGCAATATCAACGCTAATCGCATGTGATTACAGAACGAAACTAGTAGACATTTTCTGAAAAGTTGTAAATGGAATAATCACATGCAATACTGATTATTTCTTCATGTTCTTTAAGAGTTTCTCATCCGCAATACAACCACCTCATTTAAGTTTCTGGTACAGTTGCTTATTGTGTTTAGCTACGGGCACTTAGCGGCTGGGAATTTGCAATGAAAGTATCTTATTGTTGCAGTAATTATCTCTCCAATTCCAATATAAAAACAATTATATCATTTTAAAAATTTTCCTGCAGAATCTGATGTTTAGTTCTTATAGAGCACTCCTTTTAAAATCAAAACATTACCTACTTCTGAGGGTGCATATTTTGTTGATTTATAAGCGGAAAGAAAGATGAAAAAAAAGCTTCCAGCCTCATCTATCGCAAACATTTTGAACTAAAACTAAAAAGTGTAGATGAAAAAAAAAACCTTGAATATTTTTAATTTAATTTTCAAATTTCACCTATTTCATGCTATACATTTTTGAAAATGGTCAGTTTATTTTAGGATATTCTGTATATTGTATAATATTTTTTAACTTCTTCAAGTGTTTCAATACTCCTTTCTCCACATTAACGGTGGATTTTTTTTTTCTAAAAATCTATTTTATATAAAACTAATAAAAAGTAAGTTCACATTCATGTATAAATTTATCTTTTTTTTAAAATTCTTAAAACTATATAATTTTAGAACATGAATACTTCTTTATACAGGAAAGGCATTAATACCCGAAATTTATAAATTTACATTTTATTTTAATCACACACTTTATGTGACCACATTTCTATAGATATTTTTTGAAAATGCACATTTCCTACTTCAACAGAAAAACTTTATATATAAACGATGTCAAAACGCTAGATTTCTCAATGAAATCAAAAATTATGGACAGGCTTAAAAAAGAAGAAATTTTCTTGTAATGAAAGAGAAAGTCCCGGAGCTAATAATTTATGTGCAAAAATCTATCGTAAAAAAGGGCGTGAGTTTAGATCGCGATACAAAAGCAGAATAGACAGAAATACCGAAATTTTACTTTTAATGATTTTTACATACTGATTTTGATAAGGATTTTTTTGATAAATATAATCTTAAGATAGGGGACCTCAGTTATCGTTAAAAAAGTTGTAAGCCTTAAGAAGTTTTATCTCTTCACTTAAAATATAAGAAACTAGTAGTTTTATAGTGAGAGCGCAGAATTAAATAAAATATAGAAATTTAAATAGAAAATAAGAGATAATTTTAGAATGAAGTTAATATGGGTAAAATTGAGATAAAAATAAGGAAATTAATTATATTTAGAAGTGCAATTATGTGTGTTGGTGTGTAAGCATGTATTGTCGCATATTTACCCCATTTGAAAACTCACTGAGCATAATAAACAGATGAGGTATAATTCTATTAATATAGCTCAGATTTATTGTCTATTATATTTAGGCTTAAAAATACTTTATTCTAGAAACTGTAAACATCACATTATGAATGAAATATCCATTACAATCAAACAAATAAAAATCCTGATGAACAATTTAAACTCCAAAGATGGCTATTTACTACAACAATACTGCTTTCTTACTTACTTCTTTCTACGTATTTATTTTCTTATGAGAAAATTTGAAAATTCTCAATCATGCTTGATGTAATAAGAGACGAGTCTGTCTTTTTTCCATGTAATAGTTATAATGATGGATTGCCCATTAGGGCAACCATTCCCCCTAAAAAAATATTCCCGATAAACATTTGAGAAAACAGATTCGTCATTCTGATGCAAATTTAAAATGTCCTACTTACTTTGAAAATAGAATATTCTTTTCTATATTCTCTATTTAATAAATTAAATGCACGCATATTAATTTGGAAATTATTTATAATCATTATTGCATTATAACAGGCAATTTAAAATACATTATTCGGTTACAAATGTAGTAATTTTGTTGTATTATTCCGTTGTTATTCTTTTTGTACTGTAAATTATATAATATTAGTAATTCAGTGCATTATATGTTTTTAATGAATATAATATTAATATTGTTTGGAAATATTAATATTAAAAATACCTGAAACACATTGCATTTAGAAGGACTAATGCAAAATATTTTTATTCAATAAAAAAGTTTCCTTTACTTTAAATTATATTGATTATATTTCTGAATCGCAAATTATATTAAATATTTCCATTTCATTGAATAAGAAGGAGTAGATAAATACAAAAATACTGAATGAAATTAATATTTAATAACTTCGAATCGTGTACATGAAATTTAATTATATTTGAAATAATTTCTTTGAAAGGAAAAAAAAGGCAATCAACTTTTAATGTGACTGTAGCTTACAATTGATTATTATTAAATTGAATAAGTCAATTTGTGCCTCTAATTTGTAGCAATAATTTAATTGGAGAAGCAAGTTGTTGAACACGGATTAGTTATTGATTGCATATCTTTTCGATGCAATTTGTAACTGAATTTAAGTTAATTAACCGTTAGCAAGGACATTTTATTTCGAATTGAATTATTGGGAAGAAAAATTGATTTAAATGCATACGAATGTTGATCAATATGAAAAATAAATAATAAATTTAACTTCTAGCCTGATATTTAAACTGGAAGTTTTCCGGTAAAAAAATCATTATAAAGAGAATACGATATAGAACATTAACTATTTCAATCTTTTTTTCATCTATTTTTTACTAAAAACAATGTTCACTTTTTGAACTAAAAAATAATTCACAAGATTAGATTATTAACGAAATTCATTAAAATATTTAATAGGCATTTAACATCCAAATTTGTTTGCAGGAAATGATAAATAATATAGGTTTTTTTTAAAAAATTTCTGAATCTATTTTTCCGCAAACTCTCTATATTCATTTACTAATCTAAATTTCCTTTTCATAAGGAATTGTATTTAGCAACCCTGCTTATTATAACAAATCTAAACTGAATTTAAATTTTTAAAAATCTGCTTTAATGTAAAAATATAAATTTAATACTACAAATGAAAGAAGAGCATCACGCAGATTGCAAATATTTGTTGTTTTTTTTAAAGAATTTCCAAGCATCTGTTAATTTCTGTAACAAAAAATATCAATGAAACACTTCTTTCATTTCATTAATTTACTTCTTCCTTTTGTAAAAAATTCGTGAACAGTTTTTGACCACAATGGATTTCTGAATTTTTTTCTGCGAAAATCATTGATATTATGTTCGAACATAATAAATTTTGCTACTGCTAATGCATTCTGAAAAATTATCAAAATATATTAATATGCTAAGATAAATATACAAAGAATTCGTAGGTTGATTTTTATACTAGTTCTTATCTTGTATGTTTAAATTGCCTTAGAAAACCGTGCTATGAAGCCTACACAAGCCTATAAAAGAGAAAAGGTCAATATTACCAATTGTCATTAAATAAAATTACATAATTGATTTTTCCATTATATTGTTTTCTATATCATTTTGTACACTGGAAAAATAAATATGATTTAAAAGCAAAAAGGAAAATGTTTTTTTAAGGATACTGTTTATTGTAACATGTAATTTGAGTACAAAATGTATGTTAGAACGCAATTACTTTTTTCAAAGATAACGTATTTCGAAAAAATTCTGAAGCCTATTTATATAAAAAGGAAAATATCTTCATAATATAACGGCCGATTTTCTTACTTATACATTCATTAGAAAATTTAAATTGAATATAAAAAAATGAGGACAGCATCGCCCCAGTTAAGGGTTAATAGTAGTAATCAATGTAAATGAAATATTAATGTATCCGACAACGTTAAAAACCACTGGTTATCGATCACATTGACGAATTATTTCTTTATTGCTATTTCTTGTACTTCAGACTTTCCTCTTTGCAAAATAAATTATCTTTTCTAGAAAAAGGAAGTCCAGATATATCATCCAGTGTGACATATTTTTTCAGCTAAAATTTGTCTTTAACTTTACTTTTCTTAACACTTTAATTTTCATTGAAATTCTCCACCGTTAACATGAGATTTCAAAAACTAAAAGAGGTATTTACATAAAAATTCCAGCGTGTTTTCTAAATAATATGGGCAATGGAATGAACCAAAAGCTTTAATGTTGTTGAAATACTTTTTCATTTATAGTTGTTTATAGAAAAATTAAGTTGTAAACTTTTGGAATAAATGCATATATAAGTATATTTTTACCGTAACTTCTTTGCATCCCAAAATTTTCCTTAGATTTTGGTTCATCTTATTCATCATTATATTCCATAACTTGTGCACAAAGAAAAATAGGATTGCTGTGTTACAATTTTGTGTAGTTTTAACCGTTTCGGCTAAATTTCATAAAAATTTATGACACATTTTCCCATTTCTCAAAATATATCACATTTTCAGAAAATTTTGTTGCATTTATATCATTTTGATTATAATTGATAATGCATCTAAAAACCATAGTTTTAAAAAATTCCAATTTTTCAAAAATACTACTTCCAAGAAAGTCTGATACCTTAAGTAATTTGACTAGTATTTCTTGAAACACAATATTACTCATAGGGATTCTTTATTCTCAATATCTGTTAAAAGTCTTTAGTATGAGTAAGCATATCTTCCAATCTAATTTTTATGCGGTGTTAATAAGGAAAATTAATTAACTTATAGGTAAAATATTAGTATGCAGAATTTTCTGTTGCAAAAGCGAAGACAGAATTTCTAAGCTGCTTGCAAACGTATCGAGAGATATTAAAAAACTGCTTTGCCGTACAAGTGCAAATCAGGGATCTCATATCAAAGATTTATTTTTAATCTATCTTATACTGTAATACGAGGAATGGTTGCCAAGTCGAAAATCGCCCCAGAATTAATAAACTCCGGTAAACTTGGGGGTCTGGGGTTTTTGGCCAGGAGGAATCGATTGGCGTCGGTTTTGAAGCACTACGGTCCAGCAGTTCGGAGTTACAGATAGAATATTTTCAAACTTTATTAGTTCGCCATAATGGCTACTTAAATTTTCAAGCGGTAACCGGCTGTCATCTATAGCCAATATGGCGAAATAATAAAGTTTTATGTTTATGCTGTTATAGGTTTATAATATGTTTCTTATGTATGTATATATGTTTGGTTTTTCTAAATAAATTTGTCAAAAATATTGAACTTCAACACACTTCAATCTTTACCTTTACTTTACCTTTGTATAGAATAGTTCCCTTTCCAAACTCTAACTTTGTTTAGAATAGTTTACAATGGTGCACTTTAACCGGTTACCTTTTCACCAATGGTTTCACAAATTTTCTTATGGCATGTATTGTTTTGATAAATCACAATTGAATATTTAAATCTTCGAGTTAGCTCCGATACCTGTTTTCTCCGAGCGGAGCTCGATCACCCGCTGGTAGGTAAAATATTAGTATGCAGGATTTTCTGTTGCAAAAACGAAGACAGAATTTCTAAGCTGCTTGCAAACGTATCGAGAGATATAAAAAAACTGCTTTGCCGTACAAGTGCAAAATCAGGGATCTCATATCAAAGATTTATTTTTAATAACTATAATATGATTAGCAAAGACATATTTTTTACACATTATAATTTGTTGGATTTTTATATAGTTTCGAAATAAGTCCAGCACATTTCTAACCCTCTATGTTTTCATTACTTCATTAAAGACACTTCGAATGAAAGCTTCGTTTATCTATACCAGCGGGTAACCGAGCTCCGCTCGGAGAAAACAGGTATTGAAGCTAACTCGAAGATTTAAATTTTCAATTGTGATTTATCAAAACAATACATGCCATAAGAAAATTTGTGAAACCATTGGTGAAAAGATAACCGGTTAAAGTGCACCATTGTAAACTATTCTAAACATAGTTAGAGTTTGGAAAGGGAACTATTCTATACAAAGGTAAAGTAAAGGTAAAGATCGAAGTGTGTTGAAGTTCAATATTTTTAACAAATTTATTTAGAAAAACCAAACATATATACATACATAAGAAACATATTATAAACCTATAACAGCATAAACATAAAACTTTATTATTTCGCCATATTGGCTATAGATGACAGCCGGTTACCGCTTGAAAATTTAAGTAGCCATTATGGCGAACTAATAAAGTTTGAAAATATCCTATCTCTAACTCCGAACTGCTGGACCGTAGTGCTTCAAAACCGGCATCAATCGATTCCTCGTGGCCAAAAACCCCAGACCCCCAAGTTTACTGGAGTTCATTAATTCTGGGCCGATTTTCGACTTGGCAACCATTCCTCGTATTATAGTATTAGATAAATAAAAAGGAATGTTTATCTGTATATCTCTTCTGCCTTCCAAAACTGTTCATCCAATTGCGATGAAACTGGGTCAGCTTAATGTTTGCATCTACAGGATGATTATAGCCATAGTAAAATTATCTAAAATTAGAAATAAGAATTAGAATCTCAACCGCATCTATTTACCAAGGATTAATCTCCAAATAGCTCGCCGGAAAGACAGATTCAGTAGAAATGTTAAATCCAGATTATGAGTGAAAATTTTGGAGAGACCAATCCGGGGCTCTTAAATTTTAATTAAATTTTAGCGTTTTTAGCAGTAAGTAACAAAAATTTGTAGTACAAATAAATGTGTACTATCTTAATTATCAAGAAATTATCTTTTCATTATATAACGATTTTATGATAATATAGAAGTGTGGTATAGTATATTTCATGGGTTCCTAGCGGATGTGCTGCAATTATGAGATATATAAGTTAAATAATTTTTAGTACAACTGTTCTATTCTGTATAAATACTGTTGTTATTGTAGTTTCTTATGGCAGTTGTCATTGCTCAAGCCCGCTGCTGTTAAGGAAACAGCCGATAGAGTGCGTCTCTTTTGGCCCAAGTTGGCGCTATTAAAGTATCGCCAACTAAGGCCAAGAGTACGACTTTGCCACTCACACATTACTCATTCACTTTGCGCAATCCCTTTTTACATGATAGCACAATCCCAAATCTCACAGAATAGATGAACAACAATTATTCCCGAACCAAGACTCGTACACAGGACACCCAGATCACGGGGAAGACGCGCTATCCCTTTACCAGGACTCCTGCTGAATAAATACTAGAAATTTATATTGGAGCGAAATTTCGTTAAAAGCGAAATATTATTGAGATTTCAAAACAATAGTTGTGATATAATGAAGTATAAATTAATAATATATAAAGTAATAATACATCGTGTAGGCAAAGTTCCTCATTTTTAATTTTTATTCATTTACTTAAAATATTTTCAAATTTAAAAAGCCATATAGATGTAGATACTTTGAAATGTAAGCAATTAAAAGAAATAAATGAAAAATTTACTCCGTCTTTTGAGAAAGTGAACTTGGAATAACTCCAGAAACGTTGAAGTTATCGTACACCAGAGAAAGATTAAAATAATAGAAAATTTCTTTCACAGATAAATTATTTTTCATATAAAAATTTTTCACTGCTGAATTATTTAAAAGTTTTTATGATTCTGCGATTTAATTTATTATGGATTTATAAACAGAGATTTCATTCAGACGTTTCCTGATGTGTTGGTACTTGGAAATTATGTGTATTCGTGTTTTCTCTTTGGCAGTAGGCTGTTTTACTATTTTCAGAACCTAATTATCAATAAATTCGTTGATTTGAATAAACTTCGATTTCATATTAATGGCACCATCTAGTGAATAGATTAATAAAGAATGAGGAAATTAAATAATAAATGTTGATCTTAAAAAAACAGTTTAATTTGGATTGGTTTGGTTTAGCTATATTAACGTCCCGTTTTAAAACAACACGAGGGCTATTTTGGGACGGACCTCGTAATTTTGAACCAAGATCAGATGACGAGGACGACACCTGAACTGGCACCCCCCTCTCCACACCACGCCACACCAGCGGGTGGACGTTTGGCCCTGACAGATTTAAAGTGCAAGAGACCCCCTCACACGACAGCTCTTCGGTGGAATCGAGTCTCGAACCTGAAACCCCCCGGTTCCAAAGCCGAGACCTTACCAACAGGCCACCGCTGCCTCAGTTTAATTTGGAAGAAGATCACAATGATGACACTTTTTTACACTCATAAAAATAGGTGGTAAACGTTAAATTTATCAATATATAAATATTAGAAAACCGTCTGGTTAATAAAAGCCATCAGTTAAGATCCAATTACACTAGGAAAAATGAGAAGCAAATTAAAAATGCACATAATGTCTACAGCTCACACAAACACATACAAAAAAAAAATGCCAAAAATTTTAGACAAAATATTATAACGAGGAACGTATTTCAGAACAAAAAAAAATTATCAGTCTGTATTAGAAACATATATTTTACTGCTTAATGAAGATTTATCGAAAGAAAATTTTATGTTCATCAGACGAGCTAATTAGGTATCAAAATGTTACTAGGTATTGAAATAATTCCTGTTTTAATGGTATTGATAGCAATGTTAAATATATTGCTACCAGTATCGTTAAAACACATCATATTAATGTTTTTGAAAACTGCTATTTTTGTTTAATATTTCTGAATTAGACATTTTTCCAATTATCTCAGCTTTGTACTTACATTTAAAATATGTCCCACTTTATTATATAAAACTCCCATGAGAGTATATATGGTGTTTCACCCGTAAAAGAAGCTATCATAATTACAAAGAATAATTAACCCCTTGACTTCCGTGGATTCTCGAGCTTATATGAATTACATTATCTGAAATTCAGCTTGGCATTCACCGTGTTAAAGAATGTTGTTATTTATAATAAAAAATAGAATTTTAATTTTTTAATGTGTCCCGAAGACTTTCACCAGATACTAACTACGCTACTGAATTCCATCATTGACTTTTGTACTTTTATTAATCCTCTTACAGCTTCCGTGAAAGAGACAAAGAAGTAAAAAAAAAGATTCCATTCTGTCCCCCATCGAACAAAACAAGAACAAACAGCAGAACAAACCTCAGAGGCCACGACGAGACGAAATACGAAGAGGGCACCCGAAGAAGAACCACAAAGAAGTCGTCGCTGGACAATCTCCACCCCCTAACAAAAGAAGAAGTCGGACAAAATAAACCTGAACGAAAAGGGTGACAAGATAGACACTCAGACGAAAAAAAAGTCGGAGAAGAAACGGAAAGAGAGATCTCAGTTTTCCATAAGAGTGGCTTTCCATCATCCGTCTTTACTCTTCACTTCACTTCAATGGCCCCACTTCTTCCGGCAGCCAAGGGAAAAGGACGTCCCACTCTCCCGGTCCCTTTTCCGAACAGGACTTAGACGGATCGATGTGGAACTATGTCCACTGGGAGCACAGGGTAGGATCTTTTCCTTGTAATTATTTCTCCGTTCAAATGCAGTGGACGGCA